>JAYMTT010000019.1:0-50969 GCA_036898025.1 Hypseocharis bilobata
AATAGTGATTAGTACCTTTCCTATCGTTTAGATTATAGATATTCTATAACCTTTCAGTCGAGTAACTAACCGGGAGAGATTTGACTTTGTAACAAAACTAGGAACTTTATTGATACAACCATTCTATCCCTGCAAATACTTTCCCCTCGCTCAGGGAACCAAACAACGCGAACTACTACTTACGCAAGGTACTACGTCGCTTAAAGCTGTAAGCGACTCCGAACCATAAGCTTCTAAGTAAGCGATTACATTCCTGCTGGAACCACTGAACCCTTGACTTTTCCCGCTTCGCTCCTCCTGTCGAAGAGTCTTATTATACTGATCAATTAACTCAATTTCCAGAGCAGACAAGTAATTGGAGGGGGAATTACTTAGATATTGTTGAATACCCTCAAGCCGGCGCAGGAGAATTCTTTGACGTCTGAGTTACCAAAAACCTCAGAATTCCACTTCTTAACGGCAGTAGTGACTTCAGAGATAGCTTGAAGAATATGCAGCTTGTGAGGGAGCCAAGCTTTCGAAAAAATATCACCGAAGTCCTTATGAGAGAGCCATGCAGCTTCAAATCTAAAAGGCCTAGAGGAGTGGCCATTAGAAGAGAGAGCAGCTGTATCAACCCTTACCGGATGATGAAAGGAGTGATGGCGAGGCAAGACATGAGCCAAAGCTGTAGGAAAAAGAGACTCCCAATTATCAGAGACAAGAGCCCTATCCAGCCGGCTTCTAGAAATATTAGCACCCCTCCCTTTGGTCCAAGTGAAGAAAGGGCCTGAAGCACCAATATCAATAAGACCACAAGAATGTATACGAGAGAGAAACCTACTGGTGCACTGAGCCCGAGGAACGATGAGCTCTCCAGTTTCTGCCTCCTCCCAGCGTTCTCTCGAAGAAGATGAGCTTATTCAGAGAAGCACAAAGAAAGTGAAAGAAGATCAGCCTGCCATCAACGATGTCGACATGGGGGAAGCTATCTCCGATCTACCTACAGATTCTTCTCAGTCTGATGGTACAATTTCTTACAAGGATCGTCTTCTGGGAACCATTCCGGGGGCTTTCCAGTCTTTCTCTCTGAAAATCATTCGATTCATGAAATAGAATCTGATGACGAAGCTGAACCTGCCCCTACCTCAGATCAGAAAGTGGCGACCAAATTTCAAAGCTAAAGATGCTGCTCTATCATCAGTGGCAGTTTGGGTTCGTTTGCCGGGCTTACCGATTGAATATTTTGATCTCTCAACTCTCACTACAATTGGAAAGGCGATTGGACCTTTGCTGCGTGTTGATGCGGTCACCGCTTCGGGAACTAGAGGGAGCTATGCGAGGTTCTGTGTTAAAATTGATTTGAACAAACCTCTTCTCACGGAGATGTTCATCGGAAAACTTGTTCAAGAAATTGTTTACGAGGGACTCGGATCCGTGTGTTTTTCTTGTGGATGTATTGGGCATGTGAAATCGAATTGTGGTGTGGTCAAAAACTCATCTTCTTCTTCGAGCGCCGGCAAAGTGCAGCACCCTATCTCCTCTGCTACTCCGGCTCCGGAAAAAGGAGAAACGAGCGCGACTTTGGTAAATTCAAATTCCAATTCTGAGACACCTGTTGTCCTATCAACTGAGGAAGATAATGATAGGTACGGGCCGTGGATGCTTGTCACAAGGAAAAAAGCCCACGGGAAAAAAGGGTGAGAGAAAGACTACTTTTTTCACTTATCCACTCTTTGTCGGCGACGCCGAAATAGAATTCTAGCTCTAAAGAAGGATGATGGGCAGTGGTGCACGGATCATGCCGAGATTGAGAAGCTTATCTTGGAATATTTTCAGAATTTGTTCATGGATTCGGGCAGCTTTGGTATCACTAATTTTGGGATCCTCCCAAGTATTGATGACACGGAGAGAGAAGCTCTCTTGGAACCGGTTACTTTACTGGAAGTAAGGAATGCTCTATTTAGCATGCAACCTTATAAGGCACCGGGTTTGGATGGACTCCCTGCGGGATTCTATCAAAAATTCTGGACTCTCACCGCTCATGCTCTCTTGAATTTTGTCCGACAGGCTTTTGAGACGGGTTCCTTTCCAGTTGATATTAATAAGACTTTACTGCTTCTCATTCCGAAAGTGGCTGCTCCTGAGAATGTGAGGCAATTTAGACCCATTAGTCTTTGCTGCGTCAATTACAAGATTCTCACGAAAATTATTGTTAACCGGATCCGTCCCTTGCTTAATGATTTAATAGCTCCTAACCAAGGAGCTTTTGTGGCGGGTAGGCAAGCAGCGGACAACATCTTTATAGCTCAGGAAGTCCTCCATACTATTCGGAAGAAACAGGGGGATTCCGGTCTCTTAGCTGTGAAGGTAGACTTAGAAAAAGCCTATGATCGAGTCTCTTGGTCTTTTTTACATGATACTCTTGTTATGGTGGGTTTTCCCGAGGAGTTGATCCGGCTAATCATGTTCTGTGTGACGACATCTCAGCTAGCTATTCAGGTGAATGGAGGTGTTTCTGATTCGTTTTCGCCTCAGCGGGGGCTTCGTCAGGGCTTCCATTCTGTCGCGCCTATTTCTTTGTGTTATGTATGGAAAGGCTTGGAGCTCTTATTATGAACTGTGTGTCGAATGGAACCAGGATGCCCATCAAAGTAGGTCGCGGAGGGGTTTGGATGAGCGATAATTCCATCTAAGACTATATAAGATATTAGGAATTTCATTGTAAGTATGCCACGTTGCTAAATGATAAGTAACGAGAGCAAAGCGCAGAGTGGACTACGAGCAGAGATACTATCAGGCAAAAAAGCTTAGTAAAGAAGGGATAGAGATTCCCGCTACCTATATGCTTAACACATGCAAAAGAGATTCCAGAAGATAAAGGTTGTGACTCCGACTAGGGGTTGCATCAAGAAGGAGCGGAGCGGGCTAAATCGCTTAAACAGCAGAAGGAATATTCCCCATATATGAGTTTATAGACAATGGGTATAACATATCTGAGTAGCTGGACTTTGGTTATGAAATATCCTAATTGTCAAACTATGACTCTTAATGATCTGAGTTTAGGATTTCCAAGTTCAAAGAGTTTATAACTAAGGTGCATCTTCGGATCATCACTAAGGAAAGGAGGTGACTGGGTCGAGGGATAAAAAAACTTCACTGTAGGCGCGATAGAATGGAAGCTACGTTGATAGACGAATAAAAGCAGTAGACTACACAGGGGACAAGGTCTACGGGGTCGGTCACTAAGTAAAGATCTCTTGGTTTAGTCAGTAGGTTCGGTAGATGGTGCATTAAGGTTAAGGTCCGTCAGTGGCTGGCTTAGAAGCAGAAAGAGTTGATAACCGCATTAAGAGGACGCCCTCTCTAAAGCAAAACTCTAGTTTAACGGGATAGATGGATAATCCTAAATACAGTCTAAAAGTAGTTAGGGGTTCAAATAAAGCCTTTGACTTCAAGATAGTATCACACTGGTTTTGGTGTTCTTTCAATGCAACCCCATTTCAAGGGTCCGTAAGGAGCTTGATTTGTAAATAGACGGAAGGATTTGTTCTTTCTATCAACATTGAATCCTGATCACTCTTATTCCCTACTAAACGAGAGAGCGGAGTTGCATAGCTTAGAAGAGGCATAGGTAGGTACGTGTCTTCTATTAAGTAAGAAGAAAAGAAATAGGCTAAAGCAAGCTAGATCAACCCCAAAAGTAAAGGCAACGAAGTTGGCCCTTTTGACTCGTTTAGTGTATTTAGAAAAAGCTGAGAAAGAAGCATTCCATTTTTCCTGTTCATTTCTTAGAAGAAATCAGATCTTAAGCTCGCTAGTGAGTTTCAGTTTAGAGCAAGGGTAGCTAATGAAGCCATACGCATACGGTCAATCTAGCCCATGTGCTTAAAACATCCACTTTGGTGAGCAAATTTCACCCATCTCCCCCTTGCTGGTCAATAGTAGAATACGGCTAGAACCACACTCCATTAGCTCTCCGGGAAAGAAAGAATTCCTTGAGCAGGGTGGAGCGGGTGACCCAAGAATGACAGGATCGGGGATGAGGTCCCCTGTATGGAAGGTCAGAAGGAGATGTCCAAGAGGATATTACGCAGTAAGGGGCGAATAAAATGAGCGGAATTGTAAGGCGCGAGATGAAGTGAGCGGAGCTCGATAGACTACAGGGTGCACGGTTGGGAGCGGAGACAGCTGTCAAATCGATATCTTTTCATCCAGTACTTCACATGAAGACATTGATCTTTGACTTGCCGGATTGAAAATTTATATTGTATGTTTGCCGTTTTCATTTAAAGCATCCAGCCTACAATCAAACCATTGATAGACTCCTTAAATTGCTACAATAGAGAGAGCCGCTTGTTCAGTGCTATAGGGGCGGAGCGAGAGGAAGTGGCTTAGTTTCGAAAGGTTGATCAACTCTGGAGCGACAAAGCAAAGTTCAAGGATGGCAAAGAGCTTAGTGCGATAGCGTTGAAGGTTACGAATTAGACTCGAGTGAAGCTAAGAGGCGCGTAGCGGGCTAGGTAATTACGTAAATGAGTAAAACGATAGATTTTATTTCGCTTGATCTTCCCTTGCTGCCAGTCGCCTAAGTAGAGTGAGTTGATAGACGAAGAGGAAAGGTAGGTAGTAGCAACTAAGCTAGGGACGGAAATTACTTATGCCGTAAGATAAGACCCCACGGAGCGGTTGGGAATTGACAACGTCTAAAGGTACTACAGTGACTTATACGCTAGTAGTTGGCTTGGATAGGGGAGGGGGAATACTTATACTTAAGTTCGTATGTGACTTCGTATGAGTCCGGGTCACTCTGGTAACTGCCACTACTGAGTTTCAAGGTAAAGGTTCGAATGTCGCCAGAAAGTATGTTCAGAAGTGGAAACTAAGGAGAAAGTGTATAAGGAGAGTTCAGACAAGACTCCGGGTGACGATTACGAGTTGCCTTACTCTTAAATCAAGCTTTGAAAGTGGTTACATATATAACTAAGCTAGAGCAGTGGAAAATAGCTCAAATCTCAAGGGGTAATTGCATAAATAGAGATAGATAGAATCAAGCCTTTCACTATCGTCCAGTAGGTTTGTTCTTCGGGTCATCAGTCAGCTTGGTGAACGACTCCGCTGCAAGAAGAGTAAGCGCTCTTTTCAATATCCGGTGTGTTCGTAGCGTAGGAGCTCTAAGCCTATCTGCTGTTGAATAACCGGTGTGATGTTAGCAATTGCATGCGTATCACAGTTGATACGCCTCTCTTCGTGATTACCTGAGCTTGTTCTCGATCGATTGGAATTGACTTACGTCCGTACACTGGGGGCGTTCTCCTTCACCTGATCACCGCTCCATCCTGTCGCCCCTAGTCTTTTTTGAAACCAAATCGTAATTGAGTCTATCCGAATGAATTTCCTACCTTCGCCTTACAGACTGAGCCACTCCCTTATCTATCTTCGTAATGAGAAATGACTCTTTGAACTTCATACATCGATAACACCTCCTGCTTCTATCTAGGACTCAGGTTCGTTCCTAACTCACCCTGATCTCGAATCATGATATAGAACCCATTCGCAGAGCTTCCCTTATCTTCTAAAATGGAAAAAGGTACCACTCAATTCTGATCTACTAATGAAGAAAGCTTGACTTACTGTAGCTTGGAAGTCTCTATTATTGGCCAAGCAAGTAAAGTATTCCATTCCTTTAGCTATTGCTGGAACCGAGTACAAAGCACTCAACCGTCATCCACAATGCTTCTATCTACATAATTGAATTCCAGAGTCTAACAACGTCGCATACTAACGTCACCTTCGTTCGTTCTTCTATATAAGCTATTAGTCTTAGTCTGGCAACTCAGCATACTTCGTACCCAGAGTTGGAAAACTCAGATCATTCCCTCCAGAGTCTAGCGACTCAGCATAATCCTTAACCTTAGTCTCTTCCTTTGACTGATTTCTTTCTAGCTATCCTTCTTAGGAAAGTTCCTATAGAAAGCCAGTGTAAGCTTTCTTTTTTACAGCCAGACCAGAAAGGGCTAGGTCAATGAATGGCAAATGTAATCCATCTAGTGAGCAAGCAAGTGAGTGTAAGTAAGCCTGTTCTTTTTTTCTTTGGTCATTCATTCCCGGCAAGCAATATCAAGCATTCCATCGAAGCAAAGGAAGGTGAAGTCTGAGTTGGAAGTGTTTACTGATTGAGTACCTTATGGCACCTTTAGATTCTTTTAGATAGATTCTATTGGGTTCTTAACTTGATTTGTCTATCTAAGCGATTCAAAATAGATATTTAGTAGTAAAAAGAAAAGAAGAGCGTACTACGATGCTAAATCTGTCCATGTGGGAAAGAAAGTACTCCTAATTGGCTCTTACAAGCTGCTGTCCAAGGCAGGGTCGATGTCAATTGAGGTCCCTACAGACATATTGTTAAGCAGGAAAAAACCTCAAGTAAAAAAGGAGTTCAATCACAAGGTGCGGCAGCGTCCGGCAAAGAAAGCACGATTGTCTGGAAGCTTAAGTACAATCATTTCCCTCAAAGTATAGATAGTCGTTTCGGGAAGTTATAGAAGTAAGCTCGCGTAACCCTAAATCCAGTATACGCCAGTAGGGCCTAACGCTTTCCATTATATCCGATGTCATACACTAGTTATTGAACGATATAGTACAGTGGGGATAAGACTCAAGAGAATTCTCCTTTTTCTTTGAAAGACAGAGTATCCGGGCCGGGTAAGAACCAGCAAAAGGGCGAGAGGACAAGCCTAAACAACACACAAACTGGGAAGGCTTACCTAACCTTGGAAGACTTATCCAACAAAAGGAGTCGGTGAATTGCCCTTACATCCCACTCCAGTAAGACCCTATTATGGAATCTTAGAGCTATTCAGATTGGTTGACAGACTAGGCTATTCGTATTGCTTAGTTCTTTATACCTAGAAAAAGCGAGCTTGCTAACGTCAAAGAGTTTGGTAAGCTCCCGGAACCTTGAACCTACGGATAACAGACAGATACATAGAGTGATTCCTTCTTGAGCCCGTCGAGTCGTGAGACAAAAAGCTCCAAACCCTCTTACCTTAGCTGACGATTCCTAACCGATCTTCCCCTACTAGTCTGATTTATGTGCCAAACCTTTCAGACTAAGGATTTTTGACAGATTCTCTAGTCAATAGAAAATTACAAACTCTTTCTTGCCGGAGTCATCGTCTTTTAGCTGCCGCAATGGCAGTGTCGGTCGCAGAAATGTAAAGCAAGAAAGCTAACCTTGGAAAGAAAGAAGCTCTAGAGTGAACTTCCTTTGTGGTATAAATCTTTTCATTTGAATAACCAATGAGTTCTCAAACCATTTAGTACGTAATCTCTATAAGCCCATTCTGTGTGAAAGAGGAAGCAGGTCGTGCAAGCGCGGATAATGCCCCTCCCCTTTCCCCGATCATAAAGCCCCCTGATCCCTTTCTTTGTCTTTCATCCCCCCTGAACAGAAAAGTCAGGCCCCGTATCCCTATCTCTTTTTAGGTTGGCATAACAAAGAAAGAGAGTGCCAAGAAAGAACACATACCCCTCACTTTTGGAAGGTTCGGGATCGTCAGGGAGCCCCTATAGACGTAAAGACTTGACTTCACTGAACCGGCACTACTATTTGTCGGCTCCTACCACTCGTCCCTCTTTTTTTTACGAAAATCCCGGGGTTTATGCGTTTTTCGGAAACTAAAGTAGCTCGTCAAGCTAAAGAGGAGTTCGCAACAGGATCTTTCTCAGGGCTACCGTCCTGCCTCAGTCTCCTCTCATCTCCTTTCTTTCATTCAGCGACTGGGTACGCACTTCGCCATGAAAGATCTTGGTGATCTTCATTTCTTCTTGGGAATCGAAGCCAAACGTAGATCGACTGCTCTAGTCTTGACTCAGACTCAACCTTGGATCCGCTTACTCGCACTCATATGCAATACTCCAAGCCGTGTCCAACCACCCCTTGCGTCTGGCTCAAAGCTCTCTGCATACGATGGTGCTCTTCTCTCTGATGCAACAGAATATCGTAGTATTGTTGGCGCCCTTCAGTACCTCACTCTCACCAGACCTGACATTTGCTATGCCGTCAATCAAGTTTGTCAGTTCATGCACGCTCTAAGCACATATATTTTTTCTTTTTATACAATATCTGCAGATGCACCTTATGATCTAGCTTTCTTTTAGTAACCACTAGGATGGTCTTACCTTCACATTAGGATTAAGACATTTTGCTATGGATCTGGGAATTTACCTGCCAACAATCAAGGAAGAATCAATTACCAATTCAAGTCTCCGATTAGGATGGGAAAAGGCATGGCGATAGGTAGACAATCGAGGTCAAAAATGTTGTCGGTATTTCGACAAGCAAGAGTTCCACGCCTGGGAAGGCTTATTCCCCGAATTCACTGACTAAGCCAACTACTTACTCTCCAGCCTCCCTTCATTCGTCTATCGACTCATCTGAATTCTGAACCAGAGTCTATATTTCTTCTCTGAGCAGTAGTGTGAGGTATTACAGGTCTTCCTGTAAGTAGTCCCTCTAGAATCCTGTCTGTCAGCGCATCGAAGGAGGGAATGCCTTTTCTTGTTTCTATTGCAGCTATTGAGTTCTTGTAGCTCCCGTTCCTTTCCTTGCTCTCATACTGGGTAGTACCTGGTTGGTGGGGTAAGAAGGCTAAGCATTTATCCTTAGCGGGTAGAAGGGTCCTTATCCAGTCTACTACTTCGTCCATTCCTATCTATCATATGCAAACTGCTAAATTACCTGTGTCCGTGAGTGACAAGATCGACCGTCTCAATAGAGGGTTTTTGTGGGGTGACTCCGACGAGAAGCGTGCCTTACATTTAGTGAATTGGGAAACAGTTTGTAGTCCCAAACGGTGTGGTGGGCTAGGCCTACGCACTGCCAGAAACATGAATATGGCATTACTTACTAGAGCCCACTGGCGATTGGCTAGTAATCCAGCAAGTCTGTGGTCTACAATTCTTCGATCTAAAGTGGTGGAGGCATGGTTGATCTTAATAATCGTTATACAGGCTCTTCTCATTGTTGGAGAAGCTTACTAGCGGTTGCTCCCATAGTGGATGCTGGCCTTAGATGGAGGGTGGGCACTGGTTCTATTGTGAATTTCTGGTATGACAGATGGCTTCCTCATGAGGCCCTTGTTGATGTTGTGGATAGAATTCTTAGCTACCCAATTCCTGCGGCAGTGCACTTAGAAGATAGAGTTGTTTGGGGTTGGGAGGTTAATGGCCAGTTTTCTGTGAAGAAGGTTTATGAGCACCTTGCTAACCAATACTGGGATGTTCATGATGAGAGAGAACTTATTATGGATTTGGAAGAACAGGGGCCTTGCTAAGTGGAATGGGTTTTTGTGGTTGGCTTGGAAGGACCGGTTGGTGTCCAACCAACTCCGTTTTCATCGCAATTTGGCTGCTTCTCCCCAGTGCTCTCTGTGTGAACTAGCCTGAAAAAGTCAGTCACAAGAAAAGGAGCCGCTAATCCTATATATTTGATATTTGCATTCACCTTTCTTTGCTTTGACCAATCTATTAAAGCTCGATGTTGGGACTTGCTTCTCTTGGTTCTCTTTCCTCATAGTAAAAAAGGGTAAGCGGCATAGCATCCATTTGACTAGGTTGGGGCACAACTACTGAGACCTTTTCATCAGGTAGGGAGATCGTTGGAGCAAGCATCGAATCAAGTAATTCTTTCTCTATCGCCTTAGCCTCTTCTCAATATGGGATTCGTAACGAATATGATCCTAATTGCTTATGCGTATAAGGTAAGGTTGAGTCACCAGATAAGACTCTTGGTGATAACCTTATATCCCTATACGGATTCTATCTAATTCTAGTCAAAATCAAGATAGTAGAGAGGAATTCGTGATTTATTCTATTCGTTTTTGACTTTGCTTCACCTAAGAGTCGAGATAAGAAAGCAAAGTGATTCTATTCTGCTTTTATGATATGAGGATTAAGAAGCATTTTCCATAATACCCAATTGTTTGATTAGGAAAAGAACTGGGTCTGCGGCTGATGTGGTAGAATGAGGTAAGGCATCCCAACTTCCTTGCCTGCTCTAGTCGAGTCGTTCGGAAAGTATATCTGTCTTGCCTGTCGATAGAAAAAACCTATCGTCTTGGGGATCGACAGCAAAAAAACGGAGGATATTTTCTGTTTCACGTTGGGGCTTACAGCAATGAATTGGAAGGGCAACTACTCTTTTTTGAAATAAAGTCAAATACTTTTTATGGACCAATAGTCCTTGAAAGTAAAGCGACTCAAATAGCCGGGAAGGAAACTCACTCGGCTGGACTATATTAGCTCCTATTCCCCTCAATTCAGTTTTCTTCCAATGACTGAAAGGGCTTAACTTAAGACTTCATTTGACCCCTATGGGGATACTTCGTCACCTTTGCCTTAAAACTGGATATTCCTAACTATATATTAGAAGAAAGAGCTATTCCATGGAGGATTGCTACTATAATTATAACCCTGGCTGGTCTCGCTTTAAAAAGTACTCTTACTCGATGAACTTAAAGTAACAGAAAGAGGATCCGCTTCACTTGAAATAAATAGACGACTTCTACAATTAGATTTATATGCTCCCGGAAATTGAGTATGCTTATCTCACTGGTACTCCAATCCTTTCATTAGAACTGCAACTAAAGAGATTACCCCCCTGTTACGGGCACTGGGCACAATAGAACTGCCAAGAGATGACTGGGAAGGTATGGTTAGGAGCAGAAGTGTGGGTCACCAAGGCACAATCTGTACTCTTTAGGGAAAGCCTGTAAAAAGAAAGTAGAGCTGGGTTAAACGACAAATCTAGGGAGAGATGGGATCTCCTATAGAATAGAAATCCATGAGCTATGACCCTAGCCTAGATAAAGATAGAGAGAAGAACTTTCCAGTTAGGATTAGGGGGAGATGCTGACTTTGTCTGCTTCTTGGGGGGAGGCTCATTCTAGGGGGAGGCCGCTAGGGATTAGGTCTTATAAGAGCAACTAAGGTTTCTAGGTTTTCGAGAGAGGGATCTTATGTGGAACTTGTGCCTCGATAGGCACGAAGTGGAGTTGCTGCCTTTGAGAACAGAGAACTGCGGGAGTTTCATGGGTCGATGGCTGGAGAGGCTCCTTCATTAGCTTTGAGGGAAAGGGAGTAAAAAGATTCTACTCACTTTACCGTAAACAGAACATACTAGAGCAAGTATTCACAATGATAGAACCCCCCTGGGCGTTTAGACAGATGAGTTGCTAGGTTTAGTGACTGTAGTCGCGTCACATACATAAGGGTTGGGTTTGGACGGAAAGCAGGAATGAATACTCAAGAAGAGGAAGAAAGACATGAATTTCCCTTACTTCGCTGATTGAGTGAGGGATGACTGTTAAGGAGTAACATGTGCTACCTCTCAATCCTGTTGATCTAATATACCCTATGAAAGAACTCAAGAGTAGCTCCTTTCATCTCTAATGGTCTAACCAGGCATACTACTTCCCCATCTAAAGAGGATATCATCCATTCCCATAGAAAGGAAGAAGAGAGATCGATTCATTCCATTAGTAAGGAATTCTACACTGAGGATAGATAGACTGAGCTAAGGGTTAGCATACAACAAAAACTGTTTATCCTTTGTCTGGAATCAGCCATTTTTTAGAGTCAAACTAGGATTTCAGCTGGATGAAATAAAGGCTAAATCATTTAGTTCGCGTGTAAAGAAGGACCAAGGGCTGAAATGACTGAGATGTAGGCTAAAAGGCAGGTAAGGCTAGGATCTCTTTCTACGGATTGCTCGTTATGGGTTCTAGTAAGCGAGTGCGTCAGAGGATTGATATTCCAATCAAGAGCCTCATTTAGATTATAGCATCATTTTGCCTCTCTCTATCATCGACTAAGGTAACTTCTTCAAAAACTCTACTGGTCCTAGCATCGGGCACCCCATTCCTAGAGCATGGACTCTCTCACCTTCTCATTTGACAGAACTCAACACTACAAGGCAAGGCTACAAAGAGCAAGGCAACGAAGTTGGATTCTCTGAACCTTCCCTTAAGGAAAAGAAAATATATAACTCAAGCAGCAACAAGGGATAGGTTGGATTTTCCCTACTATCCCATACCTTCTTAACCTTGAAGAGAGTATATCTTATAAAGTTTTCTTTCCTTGGATGCTGTAGAAACTAATAAGAGTGAGCAGCCTTAGGAAAGCAATACTATGATTAGTAACTACACTCAGAACAAGCAACTAAGGCAAGATATTGTGTACCATTAAGTAAGACCTCTAGATGAAGGCTTGATGAAGCCAAAATACCTCGCCGAAAAAAACTGGCTTTCATGGCAAGTGTAATCGCTGATATATAATGTATCTTCAAAATCTTCCTGAAGAAAGATTAGTCGACAGGGACTTCTCCTTCTCATAACTCGACGCTCGGTAGAAACCGGAAGTTGCTTCGCTTCCCAACGCGTTTAAAGAAAGTCAACCCATGCGCTAATCGACGGTTCCGAGTTCGTTCTATTCAAATCAAAGCCGGGTTTTCACGATGATTAAAGAACAATAGGCGGGCGATTCCTCTTTGAGCGATTTGGCTTGGCCACTGCCACTAAAGAAAGACTTTTTTTTGCTTTTGACCAAGCAAGATAACGAGCTAGCCACAAAAGCTACCACTGAAAGAAGGTAAACCGAAGCAGACAAATGAAGTCGAATTGGCCTAGCCTAACGGTTCTACCTATTGAGTTGCCTACCTTCGGATATCCCAGCTAACACTCGGAAAGTAGGTCTTTTTGGCATAAATGACTTTTCCCTTCGTAGCGGGTCGACGCTCTCCTTGAAAGAAACCCGGTATTTTGGGCTTAGCCTACCACCTTTATCTGATATTACCGTGGGAAGAGACTTTTTCAATTTCTTCCGATCGGGCTTTTCCTGGTAAATGTCGGAGATTGCCGGATATGAGCTTCTAGTAGCCCTGCCTCCAACAGAATCAATGGCACCAACCGATTCAATGGTAGCTAGTTCCAGGGAAGCTGCTTCAATGGAAGTTGGTGAAATGTACGATCGATTTTCGCTTTCTGGGGCAGTAAAAGAGGCATTCCATCTTGACTCCGGCTTTACTATATGATGCCCTACTTTCCCGGTTTTCTGCCCGGGGAATATGGTATACTATGCCTTTTCGTTCTCATTCTGGTTCTGGCTGTTCACCTTCACTAATGATTTGATTTTCCGATTGAGCAAGGCTAGGGGGCGTATTTCAGGTGACCCTTCGGTCGATCTATATTCGATCGACTCTCAAAGGATTTGGGATGAAATGGATTACCCACTAAGGACTGAAAGACTTTCTTTGTCTTTATTCCCAGAATAAGTACATATCTGACTTATAATCTGACTTATAAGAAATAGTGGCGAAACTGAACGGATGGCTTCTTCGTGGTGATCTTTTGTCTTTTGTCCTTAAGGATCATCATTCGCTACTGTTCTCCCTCGGAATCCTAATAGAGGTAGTCCTGCGCATTTCCTTAGCTTTTAAGAGAGTACGAAGACGGATTTCTTCTTTCTTATTTCTATCTTGATAAGACTAATGGAACTAGTTTCTAGAATAGAAGAATTTATGGCCCCATTCGAAGAGGAGTTTCCTTTTTAATCTAGCGATTGGAAAAAGAGTGAATTTACTTAAGGATCTAGTCTATGCTAGACTCCCATGGTCTAACTCTTTGCTTGCTCGTTACAGATGTGTAACCCTACTGACTTCTTTGAGTATATATTCCATTTAGTTTAGAGAGTGATCCGAAGGGTACCAGGCAAGACAATTCCTAGATTCAAGCTTATGCCACAGTGTAACGACTTTCTTCCTTAATCTTTCCAAAGAGCGGAGAGGTTTATTTCATTCCTAAATTCAGGCAGTGAACTTGGTTTGACCAAGAATAGGTTGAGAGCTTCAAGCAAAGTGGACAGATAGTTTTCCTCGAATCCCCAAATTCGTCGTAGCAGCCTATTCTGTAGCAGCTTCTTCTTTCAAAGGCTAAGTCCTTAGAGACTCGTACAAAGAAGAAAAGAAGTTCCATGCCATGGCACTTGCCTTTCCTTACTAATACTAATGTGCAATCATTCCCTCCCTCACATGCATTTGCAACAAATTCTAATTGAGACCGGTAATCCCAGAGACAGGGCCCATTTCTCGGCTCTACAACTCACCCCCTCTTAAAGCCTCTTCGCGGAGTTGCTCACATGTTTTTTACGCCGCTTCATTCTATGAGAACTCAGCTCCGCTACCTCGAGAGGAAAATGAATGTCAAAATACCATGGGATTCTTTTCTTTTGGTACTATTGGCTTACTCTTCTTTTCCTTCGGCTAACCCCCTTGTTCTTCGTCACCTTGATTTACCCATTAAACCTGCTTGCTTGATTACCCCATTTTGACTGAGTTAGAGCGCTTCCGACTTCCCTTGGTTTTCCAGGTGAGGAATAAAGTGTAACATACATAACTCTTTCTTTCCTTTCCTTGATTGAGGCTAAAGAGCTTAGGCATAGACTCCTCACCTTTTGAAAAGGGTAAGATATGCTTCAGAATAGGCTTTGAAGCCCCTTTCATTAGACGCTAAAGGTGTTGCTTCTGGGTGGTGTTTATCAAGATTTAGCGCACGGAAATGGCCATAGTTTAGGTTTAGTTACTAAAATGGGTTGTACGATTCTCTTTTCCTTGGTTGATCCTTAACCCATAAAACTCTAGGTTACGTCAGTATGCTTTGTTGTACGATTCCGGGATAGAACTCGAGGGGTCAGGGAAGCGCAAGATAGCAAGCAAACCTTAACGTGCGCCCAGAGCAAATCGAATTCTTTTTACGTGACCCTATAGATTTCTTCCAAATTGGATTGAATTTGAATAAGGTTTGTGTGGGTTCGAATGCCTATCCCTAAAGAAAGAAAAGAAAGGGTGCAAAAAGACCTACCTATGCTTTTAAACACCTTAGTATGCTGAGTTTCTAAACGATGGTTCAGAATGATCTTTGTTGATAAACGATGGAATGAAATCGCTTAGATAGAAACTACCCCAATTGCATTGCCTTCTTTCTTTTCGAAGGGAAATGTCTTCCCAGCGAGGTTATGGACACTTCTCTTCTCATCAGCGTGATATGCGAGATAGAAGGTGCGAAGGTTACGTCAGTATCTGAGTTGTACGACTCTGGGATTCAAACAATAGAAAAGATGTAAGAATAACAAGGGGATGTAAGAACTACACTCAAAGGTAGCTCAAAGAAAGGGAGAGATTGACTGTCAAATTACTAGAAATCACAACCATCATGATCCAAGATTGACTGAGGAAAGGGACAAGAAATCCATGTACACACTCGAGCCCAGGTACGGAAGTCGCTGACAGCTTAAGCTTCTCAGCAGCTTTGGCAAAAAGGAGGAGATCGTCGGCAAAAAAGAAATGGGAGAAAGCTGGTCCTGATCTTGAAGTTTTCACAGGATCCCATTGATTTTACTCCTTAGCCTCTCAAATTGGAAGACCCAGATATTCCATACATCAAATGAAAATGTACGGAGATAACGGGTCCCCTTGCCTGATTCCCCTCGAAGGTTTCAAAGAATCCAGAGTTCCCCCATTAACCATAACAGAAATAGAAGAGGAAGAAACACAACTGAGGATGAGGGCAATCCAAGATTCGGGGAAATTAGAGTGCATAAGAACTTCACGGATAAAACTCCATTCCAATCTGTCATAAGCTTTTTCAAGATCCACTTTAATGATCATAGCCCCTTCTTTACCCCTTTTCTTGGAGACAGTATGAATGATTTCCTGAGCAATGATGACGTTGTCCATCCCTTTCCTCCCCGGAATGAAGCTAGATTGAAGGGGGGAGATCAATTGACCCAGGAGAGGTCTCAAACGATTTACCAGGATTTTTGTAATCGTTTTGTAAGAAGTGTTGCATAATCCAATCGGCCTGAATGGAGTTATGGATTCCGGAGCTAGACATTTAGGAATGAGAGAGATGAGAGTACCATTTCTTTCCTCCGGAATGGAATTAACCATGAAGGCTCGCTTCACAAGATCACACAAGGATGGGCCCACTGAATCCCAATTTGGAAGAAAATAGGGTGCAGACCGTCAGGCCCGGGAGCCTTAAGGGGTTTAAAGGAGAAGACAGCTTGTTTCATTTCTTGGTCGGTGATAGGAGCAGTGAGGCCCAAAGCATCCACTTCAGAAATTCTAGCAGCCCAATTGGGCCCATTAGGAGGGAGAATAGAGCTAGAATCAAGACTTGTTGTAAAAAGGTCCAATCTGAACCCAATTTCCAACCGAATCTTTGAGACCGTTAATACGGTTGTACTTCCTACGAATAATAGCAAGCAGAGGTATGAAAAAAGGAAGTATTACGATCTCCTTCGGTCAACCATTAGTAGAAGATTAAAGAGCCCACATCTCATGCTCTTGTTTTAAGATATTATGATATTCAATAGTTAGCTCCTTTTCTTTAGAATTAGGAAAGGACTAAACTTATTACACAGAGAGCATTGAATGCCATGGAGGCGGGCCTGAATGTGTTTTTTCCTAATGAGGATGTTGCCAAAGGTGTATTTATTCCAATCTCTTTTTGAACAAAGGAATCAACAGAGGGAATAAAATGATAATTTCCAAGCCCCCAAACTTCATTTACAACCCCCATGAATGAAGGATGTGATAGCCAAAAGGATCGAAAACGGAAAGGCCTTGGACGGAAACTAGCAGAACTTGGGGTAAGAGAGAGTAAGACCGGGCAATGGTCGGAATGAATACGAGGAAGATGATGAACAACAGCTTCCGGGTACATGATGCGCCAATCCGGCCCAAACCCTATCAAGTCTCTCGGAGATACGCCCGGAAACAGCTTGCATATTTGAAAAAGTAAAACGTGGACCAACAAAGCCTAAATCGGACATATTGCAGCAGTTCATGCAGTTTTGAAAGGCTAAAGCCCTAGAGAGATTAACCGATCTACCTCCTAGCTTCTCATGATTACCTAACAATGAATTCAAATCCCCCTACATCACCCAAGGCATATTAACAGCAGCTGCTACTGATTCCAAATTACACCACAAAATTGGACGCTCATTTCATCTTGGACTAGCATAAATAGTTGAAAGGAACCAAGAGAGATTAGAGGATCAAACCTTAACGGTAGCGTGAATCTCTTGCTCCGTCTTAGCATGAACATCCACATCGAAAGAACGAGTGTCCCATAACAGCCACATACCACCAGCCATCCCAATGGTGTCAGTGTACTCCCATGCATCAAAAGGGAGCTGCTCACATATAGCATCCGCCCGTTCACCAGCACACTTGGTCTCAGTAAGGATGACCATCTTAGGAGCATGTTGGTTCACAAGGTCTAAGAGAAAGTCACGGAATGCTCCGCCATTTCTCTACAGTTCCAGAGAAGGATATTCATTGGAAACCTAGCTGGTTGAGGAGGTGGAAGAATGTATTCATTGATCCCCGGAATCACGGCTGTCCATCCCTGTGCAAGAGGCCTGAAATCCTGACTCGATTGACTCGGAGTTACCGTCGTCACATAAGTTGATGTTCCCCTTGCTGCTCTCATCATGAACTGCACTCGGAGGTCGAAAATAAGTGGTTCTGTTACTGTCATGAGGATTAGCCTGTTGAAACGGTTGCGGGTAAAGAACTGCAGTAGGTCCCTCTGAATCACATGAGAGATGAGATTCTCCACTTCCGGCAGCTCCACTGTGTCCTCTGACGAGCTCGGGCTGTTTGGAACTTGCACTACCAGATTCTCCAACTCCATGTTCAAGCGGCGAGACGGTCCCTCTCTTCAAATTTGACGCCGGAAGTGAACCTCGGGGTGACGGCGTTCTAGCCAGTCTAGAATCCACGAAAGAGGAAGCTTGGAATACCAGAGCTAATACCTTAGTGAGTGAGTGCACTAAAGCTGATAATGAATGAACTAGAGATGCTGATATCAATAGCTTTCCTAATTTATTAGGAGAGAGTTTCCGGGTTCCCTAGGCTTAGTCCGATGGAAAAAGGCGCACTTCCTCTGAACAACCTAAGGGTTAACCTAACCTTCTAGCTCATCTTTACTACCAGCTTGAATTAAGGGATTCCGTCGAAGGTTCTCTCCCAGAGCTTCATCTAGAAACTCAGATCATGATCATTCGAACGGTCTACTTAGCACTCACCCTCACTCTTCGTCTATCTTCCTTGGATCTCCTATGAGCAGGTTTATGAGCAGGAGTAAGAGGTTCATCAATCCCGAAATAAGTCTGCCAGTAAGCGCATCGAAGTCAGTAAGGGAAATGAGTTTCTTTCTTGTATCTCCTTCTTTCAGGAGTATTCCTTAAGCCAGTGAAATGAGTATCTCTTCTCTGTATGATCATAAGGTTTTAAGAAGTATGCTGAGTTGATAGACTAAGGGGCTCGGACGTTCTTCTGGCTCAACCAACTCCTATCACTAGTAATTCCTACTTTTCGAAAGAAAGACTGGGTGCAAAAAGACCTACCTATGCTTAAACACCTTAGTATGCTGAGTTGTACGACTCTCTTTCGTTCCAAACAAGGCTTATGCCCCAGTCTAGCTCCAAGAACTGGTTAACGAATGATGGATGTAAGCGATTGCTAACACTCAATCAAGCACTTCTGCTCACTTTCAGTGCCTTGACCCATGAAAGATGATAGTAGCTCTATGTAAGCCAGAGAAAGCGGAGTAGCTAGCCTCAGGTCTTAGATAGGCTTAGGTTCAGAACCTACAGATAAAGAAGTAAGACTAAGAGGTTCAGAAAGAGAAAGCAGTCAGTCCTAATCCCTTCTTTCGTAAGCTTCTCTCATCGATATACATTATTTGACTTCTAATAGCTAGTGTTCTAAAGAAAGGCGTGATAGATAAGCAGCATGCTAGGTTTCCTGGCAAAAGAACCTTTCGGGAGGAGTGCGAAGTCTGAGAGTCTATTCTTTCAACCCTCTTAGCCTTTCTTCTTGCATCGATTTGACTGATTCAGTATTCCAGAGTAAGGGAAGGTAGTATCATCTCAGAACTATACCATTCCTCATTACGTACTCTAAGCAAGAGAGGAGACTCGCTAGCTTTCTTACTTCACTGATTGATGCTAGCCCGCTTCGCTCCTAACTTTCAAATACTAATTACACAACCTAGCCAAGCCCGCTAAGGAAAGAAAAAAGAAGGAGACTGAAAGACGGATGATGTTGATGTTACAGAGACAGATGCTAATACAGATTCTCCGACTCATGCCTCGTCGCCTCATTACCGAGTTAGAACATTAAGACTCATACTCATGCCGATGCTCCCGCTGGTGCTCCGGCAGCTGACATAGGAATGGATAGCTACTCTTGCTACTAGGGATTGTGGATCGAAAAAACAACACGACTGTGGAACCCGAAAGGCAAAATGGATATCGTGGATTTTTCAGATGGTTACTTCCTTGGCGAGCTCTCTCGGTCGATAGATGAAAAGTGAGATGAGAACACAATAAATGCCACACGAGGCAAGTTTGCTCGTCTTTGCATCTAGATAGCTCTTGACCAACCAGAGGTTGCCTAGAATTCAAATTGATGGGGCTTGGCAAGAGGTTTCGTACGAGGGACTGCACCAAATATGCTTCGAGTGTGGTAGAGCGGTTCATCCTGAGTGAGGGTATCTGCTTGAAGAAAAAAGAGGTAGATGAAGCCTCTCGGAATCTTCTTGCTGTGAGGGAAGTGAATGAGGAAGAACAGGGTTTGAATCTCTCGAATGGTGGAACTCCGATGACTTGCGACGACAACGGCGGCGCTCCGAGTGCGGTGGCTCCGGTACCAGAGAAATAAGCGGAGTTTGGTCCCTGGATGGTAGCGCAATCGCGGAATATGCGGAGAAGATCATCCTCCAAGAATAACGGGAGAGATTCCAATTCCAATAATCTGGGAAGTGGTTCACGATATGCGGCTCTCCAGATGGAAATTTTAGAGAATGACGTGGAAGAAGGAGAAATAAGGGAACATGAAAATAATGGACTTACTAATTCGGGCCAGAATAAAGAAGGAGATACAAGATTGACAAAGGCCCAGGCAAAGAAGAGGCCCAATGTTCAAGTCCAATACTTTGTCTTGGATCAGTTAGACCACAATAATTACGGCAGCCCATATTGAGCAGTTAGTAAATGACAATTCCCAGCCCAATTCCTACCAATCGCGTGGGACCCAGAGGAGTGGTAGAGGAGGTAAGTCTTCTTCTCTACGCGTTACAGAGCAATTCCCAACTCTTAGGAGGAAAATAGACTCGCTCTAAACTCAAACGACTTCCCAGTTCTGCATTCGCCTGACAAAAACCTGCATAGTCGACCACTTATGTTGAAGGAAGGGCGAAGTGAAGACACTAAGAACCGCAAGCCGCCAGATCTAGTGAGTATTTCAAGGGATCCACGTCTACGCAGTGTGGTAGAAGGGCTTCAGGGTCTACCAGAAAGGTCAAAGAAAGAGTTGGCTTTCTCTGATGGAATCGTCACTCAAACTACCGGCGGTAATGGCCGGAACATTTCTCCAACGTCTTAATGTTTATTGCTTATTTTAGAGCCGAAGATTTCAGGTGATCGTGCTCAATCTGTGATAAGTAGTTAGGCTTTATAAAGTATGTTCAAGGTAGACCGTCTGGGTCGGGCAGGTGGTTTATGGGTTGTTTGGGATAACAGTGTTGTCAGTGTCTCCATTATCGGTTATACTAGACATGTGGTGCACGCAGGTATTCGAGTGGGTCGCAGTGACTTATGGTTGGGTTCTTTCGTTCATGCTCCAGCGGTGCCAGCTATGAGGCATATTTTCTTGGCTGCTTTGAGAGATATGGCAGCTATAATCCACATCCCGTGGCTTATTCTAGGCGATTTGAATGATATTTCAGCTGCTCAGGGTAATGATGATACTGAAGTAAGTAATCGATGCGATCGATTCTCCAAATGGATCACAGACTGCAATTTGATCGATCTCGGTTATGTAGGAAATCCATTTACTGTAATATGCAACAAGGTCTTCGAATGGTGCAAGAGCGGCTTGACAGAGGTTTGGCAAGTGATTTATGGAATTTTCAGTTTCCAGAAGAAAAGATTCCCTCGTCTTGGTTCGGATCATTCCCCGCTAGTGCTGCACTTGTTTGGTATGAATAGGCGAAGCATGAGACAGAAAGCCTTTCGCTTTGAGCGAAT
The DNA here is from genome assembly GCA_036898025.1 of Hypseocharis bilobata. Classification (NCBI taxonomy): domain Eukaryota; kingdom Viridiplantae; phylum Streptophyta; class Magnoliopsida; order Geraniales; family Geraniaceae; genus Hypseocharis; species Hypseocharis bilobata. Next base: position 21,139 of record JAYMTT010000019.1, read on the forward strand.
GTGCCTTCAACACGAAGGGTTCAAGGATCTAATTTCTGAAAATTGGGATAGAGAGGAGACTGTGGTTCATAATTCTCAAAATATAGCTGCGGCTTTGCAATTATGGAACCCAAATATTTTTGGCAACAGAAATCCAGGGAGGATTGGATTCTGAAAGGTATGTAATCGCTTACAACGAAGCTTATGGGGAACGAAATACTACTTGAAAATAGACATACTAGTATTTGACACACAGTGCATGATGATCATAATAAGAGACTCAGGAAAGTGGAAGTGAACTAAGGTATCATAAAGAAAAGTCCAACTAACCTTGTCATAAGCTTTCTCCAGATCGATTTTCACAGCCATAAGACCTGAGTTACCTGTCTTCCTTCTCATCGTATGCATAAGCTCCTGAGCCACAAAGATATTATCAGCCCCCTGCAGTGAGGCGACATAAGTAATGTTTATACCTGCCTACCAGCAATAAAAGCACTCTGGTTCGGGCTAACCACCTCCTGCAAGCATCCTCTGATGCGGTTCACAATAACCTTGGTAATAACTTTTGATAAAAGCCAGCCTGGAACCCAGTGTCTAACGACCCTAAATATTTCTAAACCATCAATCCCCGGAGCTTTAAAGGGCTTCATGCTAAATAGAGCTTTCCGAACTTCTTCAGCACTAACGGGCCTCTGGATCTCTTCCCTGTCAGTCTCGGTCAGCCTAGGAACCTCTCCCACAATCTGTCCACTAGGCCTATTTTGCTCTGTATATAAATTAGAGAAATAGCTGTTAACCATCGCTGCCAACTCATCAGGATCTGTACACCAACTATCATCAGTGTGACGAAGAGCAATAATTTGATTCCTTCTTCTTCTGCATATAGTCGAGAGATGGAAGAAGGAAGTATTACGCTCACCTTTAATAACCCTGTCTTCCCTTTCTTACGATGGAAGAGATTTCCAAACACATTCTGGTTCCAAACCCGCAGCTTATCAACCAAGTGTATAGAATTCTCCACCATAGATTTATCCTCATCCCAGTTGTCCGAAATAAGATCATCAAATCCGGCATGCCTCAGCCACATCCTCTCTAGGCGAAAAGGCCAGACAGTACGTCTCTGATAACAAAGCCCAGCAGTCTTAAGCAGAATAGGAGAATGGTCCGAACCTACCCGAGGAAGCTGATACATAAGAGCCTCTGAAAATCTAACACGCCAGAGATCATTAGCTAGCCCACGGTCTAACCGTTCCTGCACATGCCTGAGCCCACTCTGCTTGTCCAAGTAAAAGGACTTCCAGAGAAAGCCAGATCAATTAAGTGACAATCCATAATCCACTTAGCAAACTTCTCACATCTAGCACTGCAATCCGTATCCTCGTGCCCTTTCCGTTCAGTCACTGAAGCAATGTCATTTAGATCGCCCATAACAAGCCAAGGGATCCGCACTACTAAAGAGAATTCTCGAATGGCAGAGAAGAACATATGGCGCATTGTCGGGACTGCAGGAGCATGGACAAAAGTCCCTAGCCAGAATTCACCATGCATCTCACGAAGACCAAGATGAACGACATGCCTCGAGGCACAAAAAATCACAACTGAAAGAAAAGCAGCATCCCAAAGAAGCCAAAATCCCCCTGACCTGGGGTCAATTTGAAAGAAATTCGGAAAATCCAGATCACGAATGACATTCCTTGCTCGACTATCTGATATCTTAGGTTCTGAAACAACGAAAACCGCCGGCCTGTGCTTTTGGACAATATCCTTAGTTTCGCGGACGAAAGGCGACCCGCTCCGCGGCAATTCCATGCCGTAATTATCATTCAAAACCAGTTTTCTTTTCCCGGCTAGCATTTCCGGACTGAAGATGAAGAGTTGGCTTCACCAATGAACCGAATCCCAGCTGCTTCCTGGAATTTTCTGGAAGGTTTTCAATAGCTTCCAACACAGAACGTAAACGAGGGTCCTTAGAAATTGCATTCGCATCGGGAGGTCTGATCAAGCGGGAATCACCTTCCACCATAACACTAGCCGTCGTTTTAGGAGCTTCTGGCTTGCTATTGTCGCGACTGAGCCTGGGAAAGTCGCCGTTAGCGATTCGTGTGTCAAAATCCCTAATCGGGTTTGCGTCAGACCGGGTTAAGATGCTGACCCGGCCACCTCGCCCATACAGCTTTGGGCCACTTCCACCCCTTCGGCCCGACCCAAGTTCCTGCTTTCTCTTTCCTTGGAATTGGGCTTGCCCCATTTGAACATCATTACCACTTTTTTGGGCCTGCGCGCATTCTGGGCGGAAGCTTTAGCAGCCCGATTCCCTTAACGGCAGTGGGCATCCATATCTCTCCTTCCTCAACTTCAACTCGGCCTCCCACCTCTGCATTTACAACATCGTACCGCGATCCACTTCCAGACTTCTTGGGATTTGATTTATTCCTGTTATTTTTGGGATTGGGCTATCATCCATGGGCCAAAATCACCTGTGGATGTCTTCTCATGCACCCCTCCTCACCAGCAACAATGCGATCAACCCTACCTGTAACTTGCGCACCGCCGGCTGCCGGAGTCGCGTTCTGAACCACCAACTGAAGGGTAGCCTGCGCCTCTTCCCCGGTCACATCATTCACTACTTGCTCATTCACTGACTCTGCTACATCATCCTTCTTCTTCTTTGGGCACTCGTTATTTTTGTGCACAGCTCTCCCGCACGCAAAGCAGATTTGGGGAAGACCTTCATAGGCCACTTCCTGCCAAACTCCATCCACCTCCATTTTTGGGGGGCTTGTCAAGTTCAACTTCAACACACACCCTTGCAAACTTGCCCCTAGTAGCATTGATAGTCGTCTCATCAACCTTAACAACTCTTCCCAGAGAGCTTGCCATAGTAAGCAGCAAAGCTTCATTATAGAATTCTATTGGCATCTTCGGGAACCTGACCTACACTAGGGTTTTGGCGATGACGTCCGTATCTGGTCGAAAACCTGGGTCCCATTTCCTCACAGTGAGATAATAACCATACACACCATCCAGGGACATGACCCAATGGTAATCATCAAAGTCTTCAAAATGAACCAAATAATAACCATCCGTTAGGTCCACAATGTTCATCTTCCCCTTTGGGTTCCACAGCCTTGTTGTTTTCTCAACGAGAAAAGGCTAACTAATCGATGCCCCCATGAGTTTCACTATGAGAGAGTCCATCCACGGCTTTCTTAAGAGTTCATGAGCCTTTGTCGACAAAGGAAAGGACGGCCAATCTCCATTCTTACCCACTGTGATCATGGTGTCATCCCAGCCCGAGAGCATCGGGTCTCTCCATTTGTTCGTAAACTCTTCCTTCTCCTTTTGAATCCCTAGAAGGGGGGTGTCTCTGAATGACATCTTCTTCTCTCCATCGCCCATGTACTCATCTCTCATGCCCTCCACCTCGTGCTCCGGCTGCGGCCACCATGTCCACATCAGGGCTTGCCTCCATGACCTCCTCAACCTTTTCCTTTACTCTTTTTGTACTACGAACCAGATTCGCCTCCTCCTCCTGGGTTCGAGACTTTCCGGTCACACTCTCTCCCATAGCTATTTCCAAGGTTTGTAGTTATGACACTGTTGACGCATGCTCTAAAGGAAAGGATCCGGCTAGCGTATGCTCTATTTTTCCTGTAGGGACCGGTTCTACTGTTAGGATCGATATCTTACTGGTATAATCAGAATTGCAATTTGATTTCATGCTTGTGAGCTGACATCATGCTTAGTCATCGATTTCGAGCTAGCTCATGGCCTCAGGAAATTGATTGTTCTAGCTGCTCAGCGAATCCAATCTCGTACTGAAGCGAGTTCATGAGTAAATTGCATTATGCCACTTAAAAAAAGAATCTGATATCTTACTCGTTTTAGTCTATGTTTTCTGGTTGCCAAGAAGGAGGATTTCAGAGATTTATTATAGCTACACCAACCAACGAAAGGTAATTCACAAGATAAAGAAGACAAAAAAGAAGGCTCCCCCACTACACGGTATGATAATCGCTGAGTTGTTAGATGACGGAGCAAAATGATCTTTATCGTTAGATTCTGGTTTAGAATAATCTGGACCCTTAGCTAACCAGGGGAATTAGCAGTATCCCTTACATTCCAAGAAAGGATCCGCATAAAAACAGGAAGAAGGAGATGCGAATCAGAGCTGGAATTAATCCAAATCATTTTCCAAATTGGCCTCGGGGGAACCCACAGTACTGGAACTGGGCAAATCTTCCAAGAGATCAGATCGATTCCAAAAAAATGGACGGTTGGGACTAGGCGCTGCCGTTCTACCATCGTAACCGACCTGAGGGACGTCCGGAGGCCTACCTCTACGGGTATCAAAAATCGCTTTGAAAGCAGCGGCCTCTCTACTGGAGACGTCACGGTCGAATGCGATATCGCATTAGGAGGCATCGGGTTAGGGCCAGGTATATGGTTTGGACCACTAGGGATTAATTCATGCCCATCTGACATTTGGGCTTCAGCAGTCACCAGCCCAACGAAATTTTTATTGGGCTTAGTATTAGAGTCCAATAGGTTAGTACGGCACCATGCTCTCTTCAACATTTGCTTGGACTATGACGTTGGGCCTCTTGCCTTTAGTAGCCTTCTTTTTCGAATTAAGCCCAATAGGTTGGCCTTCCTCTAAACCTACATAGCACTTCTCCCCATCAGGCTCACCCTCATCAACAGCCGCTACATAAGGCGTGATATTATCCTGAATTTGATCTTCCAATATTTGAAAGGCATTTTTCGCCGTAGAAACTGCAGTACAATCGCTATCTTTGCTATTTTTGCGCTGATTTCCCGTTTTGCCCCGTGATCGCTTCTTCACCGTCATCCACTCCCCATAGACTTTTTCCGGCGCTTTCTCCGATACCGGCGGCACAACAGCAGGGACAGACTGAGAACTCTCAAGGTTACCATTAGTCGGAACACCCGGAGGAGGCCAGTCTTTAGAACTAGCAAGCGGGCACCTAGCGTCAACGTGATCCACCATACCACAATTGAAGCACAAAGAATGAATGCCTTCGTACTCCACTTCCAGAATATGACCTTTTCCAAATCGAAGATGGGGAATCAAAGGTTTACTAAGATCAACTTCAACGCACATGGGAGCAAAGATTCCTCTTGATTTATTAGCTGTCATGGAATCAAGCTTGATAGGGAACCCAATTTTCGACCCCGCATCCATCCAAATTTCTTCATCATAATACTCTGTGGGAAGAAAGGGGAATTTCACCCATAGAGTGCAACATGGTAACCCTTCGGATTGGGAAATCAGGCTTCCATTTTTGGACCATTAACACGTGGTTGAAGATCTTCCATGGTCCCCCCGATAACACGTGGTGACAGTCTTCTGGTCTATGAAACCTAAACGAGAAATACCCGTTTCCAATGTCCATAGCCTCAAAGTCAAACAATTTCCAGATTTTCTTGACTTGGTTACACAATGAAATAGAACCCATTTTCTTTCCCAACAATTTCACAATGATAGCATGCTTCCAGTACCGCCGGGCGGATCGAAGTTTCTCTTTAGGAATAACCACAGTAGGTATGGGATCTTGGGGATCAACCTCGTCATCCTCGGACATATCTTATTCTTCCACTTGGAAGTGACTCTTCCTTTGGTCATAACCAGCTACTTTGTCGCGGAAAGAGTCCACCAAAGCCTTCGGAGAGCCCTGCTCATTGCAAACCGATTGGACCTCCTTATTGTTCTGTGAATCCGGAACCATTGAGGGATATTCAGATTCGTGATCAGCAGCAAGAACCAAGTAAGGCTTCTTCTTTCTCGTATTCCTCTCCATCTGATCGACTTCCTCCGGCGAGAGACCCGGAGGAGCGGGCGCTGCAGCGGACTCCGAAATTGATTCCGTCTTTGATCCTGGCTAAGAATCCTAAGTGGGGATTTCCAGAAGAGATAATTAGTCTTATCCTATCCAATTTCATCGTAACTAAGGACGTGAGACAGAGGAAAATTATGATGCGATTGGGACGGGAATGAAAAAGGGTTTGTGAGAGAATAAATAGGGAACTGGTTGTGCTAGAATCAGTGATTTGACTTACTGCTTTCTTGCTTGGTTTTCTCCTGCTATTCTATGAAGGATTGAACTAAACTAGCCTTCTTTCTTTTATGACTCGAAGCTTTCAATAATTCTGTCGATGCTAAGCGAAACTTGATCCGTGCTGACCTTAGGAAAAAGTAATAAGGCATCATAACATAAAGGAAAGGATGAAGAAGAAAAGGGTTGGCTTGAGAACTCTCTTCGGGAAAGAGTCCTAGCTTCGGCAGTGGAAGCTATCTTTCTTCTGCGCATCGCTTTCAGGCCAATCCGTCTATGAAAGCTTTTCTCTTTTTACGTGATTCGACGCTCAAGCTGCACCAAGAAGCGGAATCACGAGCTACTTAACTCTTATCGAACTGATAATATCAAATGACGACGAGAAGACAGGGACTTTTTGCATTCATTCATCTTATAAGACTTAGGCTATGGCCGGCTTTCTTGATTTCTTCCATTTAGACCCGGAAATATTTCGAATAATAGATCCACTGTCAATCATCTACTTAAAGCAAAGAAGTAGCTTTTGATTATAAACAAAGGCTAGTCAATTCTCATTAAGAAAGCATTTGAAAGGGAGAAATCGGTAGAACCAATTCATTTCGAAGGCAAAGTTAGTAGATCATAGATCACTCGTATAGGGAACTAAGTAATTACATAGATGCATAAGTGGCCCATTCAGCTAGAGTAAAGCACAATTGAAAGGACTCAACCAACTTCTGTCGTAGAAATTCATCCGGTAATATGTTGTCGGAGAATGTAGAGTTGTTAGCCCTTCGATACTTATTGTTGATCTTTCACCTAAGGCATCGTAACCCTTGCCCATCTTACGATTGCTCTTGACAAATTCTTGGAAGTAGAATTACGCATTAGAACAACTTTGACTATCTTTCCGACGCCCCATCTATAACTATGCAATCTAAAAAACTGCTGCCTGAGAGAGTCACAGTATTGACAAACTTAACAAAGGCTTCAATCTATTTCTCCTCTTCTCTTTCTTTCACTCTTGATTCTGAACTCTAGATTCTATAATCCCTATATCAGACCGTCCTACTTAGGATTCCAAGCCCGAAGAGCCTAGCTAAAGATTTCTTTTTCCACTTTTTTTTCATACTGAGCCAAACTTGCCTCAGTCACTAGAGTCAATCTCCCCTTACTTTCAGAGAAATCATAACTTAGTTAGCTAGAGCCAACACTTTCCCTATAACAAAGAACCGAGCAACTAGGCTTATGGGTGAAACTTGTCTTGTCCTTATTAGACCGGACTCAGTATAATGGAATTGCTAGAAAAGAGAATTGCTTATATGCGTAGTTCGATATTTCATAACTAGACTTTCGAGAGAAAGCATACATTGGTAAGCTTCTTCATCTTAGAACTCGGAATCGCTAATGCATACCGGACCCTTTCTTTCTAAGGCAAGGAGGAGAAGAGTTGTTGATCGACTCAGTAAGAGTTAGGGCTTACCCCTATCCCCCATGCTGATCTCTACAAAAACCCTTTTCGCTCTACAATCCAAAATGCGAGTGGATTAAGATTCCATATTACAAACTTGAATGGCTGGACCAAGTTGCCTCTTTCCTTTTTCCCATTGTGAGTTGACGAAGGTGAAGAAGGCTCGATAGACCCCCACGGAGCGCTTCCAATCCTATGTATTAGGATCTCTAGTGAATGAAGCAGTCTTATCTTACTACATGAAATCAGCCTTTTTAGAAAATCTATCGACCACAACAAAGATGGAATCATGTCCGCCGGTCTTCCTAGGTCAACCTAATACAAAGTACATGCTCAAATGAATCCTTAGAGGGCTCATGCGTCACAGGAAGAGAGGTATAGAGTCCAGTCTTTTCTTTCGAAAACTGACAAGTACGACACTGGGAAACTATTACAGACTAGCCACATATCTCTTTAAGAAAGGACAAAAAAACCTATCCTATAAAAAAGCAATGGTCTTATCCCTACCTAAGTAACCAGCACGGAGGAAGAAATTAACATGCTCACGACGCAGCTCTGATTGACTGCACCTTCACTTTGAGACCTGGACAATCCCTCCAAACCTCTCACTCATGCATACTAAAAAGAAGGCCTACTCATCCAACTTCTCAAAAATGAGGTAATCCATCCAATCTATGCTTTGTCTACCAATCTACTAGACAAGGACTGGATGAGATGCAATCGACGAAAAAGACGGGCGCATGCAACTCAAGTCAGAAATCAATAAAGAAGGAGGACAGAGAGTGTGCATCTATTACAAGAAAGGAAAGGAAGTTGTAAGAATGAAGTTTCTAAAGGAGCCTCAAGAAAGTACATCAACTAAGCAAAAGCAGGGGATTTTCTTACGATTAAGGCCTGTGAGGAATGCTTAATGATAAAGGCTAAAGAAGATAGTAAGAAGCCTGGTTTAGATCTACCTATCCTGATCCTGGGACTGACTCGGCGGTAAAGAAAGATTGGTAAACCTATCCTCTCATTCTCTTTGTTCTCTGTGAAGGTAGGATTCAGCTTCACCAAAGAAAAATTGTTGACGAAGCCCTTTCTCTTTCGTCCCATTGTCTGTTGATATTGGCCTATCATCCTCTCACATATCTCAGTAGGTAAGCCCTGTAAGCAGCTTCCATCCGCGGGTTTTAGCTCCGCTCGCCTGCTTGATTTGATCCGCGTCTAGTCTCATTGCACTGCACTCACGCTAAAGCTAGGTACGGGCATGAGGGAGAAAAGTGGATTGACTAAATAGAAGAACAGAAATGAGGGACGGAGTGATGAAGGTATGAGAATCGCTACTATAGAAGAACGTTGTTACGAAGTTGGAAAGAAAGGGCTGAGCGCTACTTTCCTTCTTTATGACGAGATAGCGAAAAGGTGTGTTCTCTCTTTACTTCCTATCCTGGGAGCTATCGATCCTTGACTTTAGAAGTGGAAGATCATATATCTTATATCGAATCCAGTAGGGCCTTAGCCTTAGGCTTGCCATACTCTCTCTTCTCCCATTCCTTTCAGTCCGCTCCTTCGTCGCCGTCCTATTAGACTCATGGCTTTCCTTACAGCTCTTCGCCGCTCCGCGCCTTATGTGACGCGACATAAGTAATTAATATACCTTGAGACTCAGTATACTGACGCACCTCTGGATCTCCCAGCAGTCGTACAACTCAGTATTCTGTCTAAACCTTGAACCAATCCCAATCGTATATATACTCTTTTCTATCAAACCTGCAGTAACTGTAACAGTAACTCCCATTCCCTTGTTATTTCTTTCTTGTATCTCCTTCTTTCAGGAGTATCCCTTCAGTGAGAGGAGAAGATGTAACACAAATCCCTATGGTATGATTATACCTATAGTCTAGGCTCAGTAAGAAACGGATTGTATTGCGGTTTTTTCATAGGAGTTTAGGTACCTGAATGTATGTTCCATCATGGAGGTAATTTGACACCCCTTATTCTTTCTTTTGATTCAAGTATTTACCTTATTCCCTTTGAATCCTAGATTCATAGTCTGGTCTGCGTTAACTAGGAATCAATCGTTCACTATTTCAGAGATTCCTTTCTTCCTCGTGACTTTCTCTTTTGAAGGTTAGAAGAGTTAACCGGTGAAGATAGGTACTACGTCACTTACAGCGACAGCTTACGGGGAGTGAAAATCTTTTCGAACTCGAAGAAATCTGTAATTATCTAGAAACTACTTGCAAGTTCAAGCTAGTAAACAAGTTCGCTAGCACTTTCTACTTAGTCACTGACTCAATCAAGAAAGTGAAGTGTGCGAAGGTAGGAAGCGGAGTAGACTTGGTTCGATGGAAAGGTCAAGTAGGATCAGCTTGAGCACAGTGAAAGAGGTATTTCCTTACTTCCGATGAGTAGAGCCTGCCAGGTCAGACTGGTCCGAAAGCTTCTTCTAAAGATTTTTCCGGATCGGAATAGATCACAAACGAGATCTCTCAAACCGGATCTGAACCTGCGAAGTCCCAGCAGAATAGACGCCTCCTTCTAGGCATGTCAAAAGGTCAGATATTTGAGAGGGAAATGATCACGGCATAATTTTTTAAAAAAGAATAGAATTTCACCTCCATATGAGGTATTAAAGGGAGAACTAGAAAGCTGACTACTTCTTCATTCCGGATTTTGCATTCTTTCTTCTTTTGAGAAAGGGGTCAGTCATCCTTTCATCCAAAGTAATAGATCAAAAAGAAAGGGACGAAGTGGCTGTAGTCGTACGACTGCAGGAACGTTAGGTCTCGGCTGTGAATAGAGGGACATTTATTTGTGCGGGCTCGACCAACGGGTTCTAGTTGATAGACTTAGGAGTAGGGGGAGATAGACGATTGAGAGCAATTCAATGCGAGAAAGAATAAAAGAGCTAGGGTTTTATCTACGGGATATCCCCGCCCTCCTGCCTATGCTAGCAGGATAACCCATGAAGTTTCCAACAAGTCTACCGGATACGCCATGGTCTGTAGCAATGATCACAAAAGAGTATATCTCATCTGCCTGCTTATTACTATCAAATGATCTCCGCTTTGCCCGAATATCAGGGAGGATGAGACCAGAACGGATGTCTCCTGTGGCATTCTTGTTCGATCTACTTACGCATCCCTTCGATAGATAGTATGATAGCCATAAGCTCCTCAAACAAAGTAGCCTAACAAGCCCAAGTCATAGGTGTTAGAATCAGTACCCTTGTTTACTTACTTAGAGTCGGATCGTAATGGAAAGAACTGATCGGGAATCCAGTAGTAGCTAATTGACCCATGTGTAGGGGTCTCATACACAAGGGTGTACCACTGATTGGAGAGGTACGTATCTTACCTAAGAGGGTAGCCCTACTTTTGTTTAGTAGATTGGGGGAGCGAGGTAAGACATGAAGTGCACAGTTTTTATCTATTATTTTGACTTCTTTCTATCTAAGCATTACTTTCTGAAACTGACTGGATAGTCTTCTATTCTGAGATGAATTAAGAAAGAAAGGTTTCATCAATTTCATTGCCTTTGAGTTGAGTGAAGGTATTAGTACGAAAAACCAACAAAAGAAGGGAAAGGCGGGTGGTTGAAAAAGTGTAGTCCGTTTTCACAGTGAAGTACAGAACCTACTAGTGGTCCTCTCATTAGAATTGCTTAACTAGAGAGCATTTCTAATCGGTAAAGCCATCTTCTCATCTACGGCCTTACTCTCTCCAACTCCTGTCGTATAAGTCTTGAACTATGCTATATCACAGCATCGAATAGGTACCTTAGGTCTCGGCTCGTAAGCCGAATGGTAAATATGGGATAATGGCAGTGAGTGGCATGAAGTAGAGTGGTAATACTCCGGTAAGCAAGGCAATTCAATTGAGTGGACCATTTTAGGCTCGTGATTTCTAGCTTCTTGCAGCTTATTTATTAGAAGGTGGTCACTTAAGTAAGACTGAAAATCTGCTCTCGCTTAAATGCTTGAAGACGAATGAGAATATTCTATTTATTGAGTTCAGCCACCGCCTATCTCTTATTTGTTATTGATTGTGACGTCATTCAAGTCCGCGTATGGCTTCTCGCTAGGAGAGGTTGGTTTCCAGGTATGCAGATGGGAAGGACCCTCTTTCATTTCCTTTCGTTCTCAAGGGAGAAAGGCTCATATTCTTTTCTTAATAAGGCAACGAAGTTGGGATTAGCTGATTCAATTTCATTGCCTTGCTGCTCTAAGTTCATCCTATGAAAAAGACTGCTGCTGCCAAGGAGATCCGAGGTAATCAAAAAGGCCAATCGCCGGATCCGCAACCACCTCTGTTCATCTACCATACCAATCCCAAATAAGGATTGAAGGGGCGATCGGAGGTGTAGAATGCCGGACCAATCATAGGTGCCATGCCTCGCAGATGGAGTTAACAACTATCGCAGGTCCCCTTCTTGATTTGATCGAGCGAAGAGTTTAGATCTGTAGCGGGGCCTCTCTAATGCATTTATGCGTTAGGGCATATCGATGGGAATAAGGCCGGGACGAAGGATTTGGGTGGTGAAGAAAGCCCATTGCGTGTCGGAAGTAGACATGCCAGGCGCCGTAAGGTGGAAGTCAGCCTTTGTTTCATCTTGGCCACTTCGCTGCGTCACGCGGGTTGAAGAAAGAAGTCCGGGCAACCCCATTGTGCAATGATTCATATCTTTGTTTCTGCTTTTCCTGCATTAGGGAAATGAGCTCCAGTTGGTACTAGGGTAAGGAGACCCAAGTTCATATCAATAATCGGGAGAATTCTCCTTAGCCATGTGAAGAGACTTGGCTGGGACCTTCCTTTACGTTGCCGGGATCTATGAGTCTGACCGGCCCTATCCTTTCCAATAGCTGTACAACCACTTCGTCCCACAGATAGTGGCCTGCCACGAATACCCACGGAGGAAAAAGTTGCTAGATTGAGCGGAAGACATTTCGTCAGATTCAAAGAAGATGAAAAATAACCTAAGCTTGAGGTAATCATCATTCGTCCACACTGGTGTGTGAACCTAGCTACACGCTCTGGGCTCTTATACATGACTAGAAAAGAGAGTCAATGCCGCTCATTTTATTCGCCCCTCTTGGATATAATAGGTGAGTGATCCCTATCAGCATAGTTGGCATCGTCTTGAAACTGAGCAAACTTCAATGATTAATTAACTCCCGATAGCACATGGGGATTGTAAACCTTTAGAAAGGCTTGCCTTCGTTCTCGGGCTACTATCAGCCTAGAAAGAAAAAAGAGGGGTACCAGGGCACATATCCTTTCATTTATCTGGTTCCAAAGAATTGATCAGAAAAAAAAAGTGAACTATTACAGCTATAAGAGCCCGGCAGAAGCCTATTTATTATAGTGAACTCTTTCTAGTGATCTTTACACTTACTTCTCAATAAACTAACTATTTAGTCCAGGTTTAGACGGTGGCGCAGGAAGTGAACCAATCAGATGCGCAGATGTTGAGAAGAATAAGGGCAGTTTGATTGAAAGCTTGTTGGCTTGGATAGAAGGGGAAGGTCCGTTTAGGTCTCGGCTGGAGGTACGGAGTCGCTTACAGCTTAAGCTTATGGGACTTATTCGCGGGCGGCTTAACAGCCGAGGGACTTATTGCGAATAGCGGGCTGAGTCTACAGGTATATTAATTACTTATTAAGATAGACATAAGGGTGAGTGTAAGTAAATAAAGGATAAGTAGAGTTGTACGACTCTTTTAACACATCCAATTCAAGTGAGATCTTCCTAATGCAATAAGATCATAAAGCAAGAGGCACGTAAGTGCTCTTTCTTTGTTAATTACTGATGCTTCCAAGTTTAGAGTAAGTCAAGGCACTATCTGATAAGACTGACTGGATTAATTAATTGGATCAACCATTCGAAAGAAAGGAACTATTGTATAGAAGCATTATGGGTGACGTCTAAGGCTTAAATCCTGGCTTGGAGAAAGTCAAGATTTACGGAAAGGAGAAATTATCTAGATAATGAACGAGAGAAGTTGAGGTAGAGGTGCGAGACTAACAGGACCGACCAATGGTGACCCCTACGATTGACTGATAGACTGCACGGGAAGGCGGTAAGTTTCATCCAAGAATCACACGACAAAGGTCAAATCGGTACCGTTAGGGTTGGGAAGCTTACCTCTGGTTAGATAGGGAATGTAATTGCTGCTTAAGATAGATATAAGGCAATGGAAACTAATGTAGTTCAGTTGGCTTAAGTTAAGCTTTTGGGAATGGAACGCCCGATCTATTATCTGCTGTTTTTGTTTTTAGTTTCTGATGGTCAGTCTTTCTATTGAGGAGCGTAAGAGGATTCGCTAAATTCTTCTCCTTTCCGTAAATCTTTCTAAACCCTTATTATTGGTTCTTGCTATCAAAATCCCCGGTAAAACGCAATCGGATTGGATTTCACTGTCTCGAAATCATCTTATTCTCTTACAGTTCGAAGGAGCTAGTAGTCGTTACAGGTAAGAGCTCAGATATTCCTGTTGTAGCTAGTAGCTAATTGTCTGAATTCGAATAGGGAATAGGGAAGACGGAGTGAGTATCCCCGTTAGGCTTATTCCTCGGATAGGCATACTGGAAACCGTTTGGCAAGAAAAGGGACCCTGAAATCCGCTCCTTAGCTATAACGTTCCAGAGTACCTTAACTTGCGGTTGCCGCACAAAGCTGGTCACCTTAACCAGTCATACCCATTTATGGAGATTCAAGATCTGAAGAGCTCAAATTAAAGCCATGAAACAAGTAGCTACTCCTACTGCAATTGGGGGCTTCTTTTAAGCCAGCCCCAAAAAAAACCTCGACTCCCCTCTACCAGAGAATCCATGAATTCCGGGCACCTGCAGTAGCAGCAGGGATGGGAAAGACAAATAACCAGCCAACTATATATGCCTTAAAGCCTGCCTTCCTCTCATCTTCCTTATAGAATGGGCTCCTCCTTAGAATTCACGAAATCTAGAGTCTTGGATGAATCCTCTTGAAACGGGTCGATCAACCCTAGAAGACTCGATGGCTTAACAGCCCAGTGAATAACCTAATTCAGAGAGATAACCCGGTCTTTAGACACTCGCCCTACTTCTAAGGATAGATAGAAAAAGTTGGGGAGTACCAGATGCGGAAGCAGTTCCAGTCCCAGCTGCTGAGGTGGCGTAGTTGAGCACCTAGTTGTATTCTTAACCTTATGCACCGGTTATGCAAGACATTCCCTGCGGGTTCCCTGCGGGGCTATTACACTCTGGTTTCCCCAAGACCGGGGATTCTATTCCTCGATTAGTCGAGAAAGAAGTCAGAAAAGCCTAGGAATGGAGAAGAACCCACATGACGAGAGAATCTCAAAAAATTTGATTGGATACGGTCTCGCGCCGCTAACCAAATTAGAGCCTTGAACTTGTATGGGCACTTCCATATCCACTTCCAGTTCAAATTCGAAGATGCTAAAGACTGCTCACGAAGAACACGGTAAGCCGAACTCACCGTGAATTGGCCTGAAGGAGAAGGCAGCCAATAAATAGCATCATGCAAGTTCGCATTGATTGAGATCGGAACAGCCATGATGGCCTGAACAATATCCGGCGGAATCAAAGTCGAGAGACCTGAGAGATCCCAGCAGCGAGCCGGAGAAAGAATATCTTACACTTTCAGCCCCTCATCTTGATTATCAATACCCCCAGGGATTTGGCTTCTCAGAGACCCAAGAGGGAGCCACGGATCATCCCATAGGTCAGTGGTAGCCCCATTCCCAATTCTAATACGAACCCCCAACCGAAGGCAGTCAACACCTTTAAGAACACTACGCCAGACAACTGAGTCATTGGGTTTGCTTTTCATAGTGAATAAGTTAACATCCCGTAAGTATTTGTGCCTTAACATTTGAACCCAGGCAGCACTCTTATTTGTAAGCACTAACCAAGCCAGCTTTGCCAAAGATGCATCATTAACAAGCCGCATAGAGCGAATGCCCAAGCCTCCGTGAGATTTAGGAAGGCACACTGTATCCCAATCAACTAGATGAAGCTTCCTTTCACCCGGCAGGTGGTTCCATAAAAAGCCCCTATTGAATTTGTCAATTTCATCACAAACAGCACGCGGAATAAAGTGAGTCTGCATAGCGTACACTGGCAATGCTGTTGTCACAGAGCTAATGAGAGTAAGGCGCCCGCTGAAGTTCACAAAGTCAAGCATCCCTCTATTCACAGCCGAGACCTAACGGACCTGGAATCAGATTGTACTTCTGCCCATTCCCGTCTAAGGTTCCTTCTTTAGGGGCTTGGCTGGCCCTTCCACCAAGTAAATGATCAGAACCTTAGTTAACACGCTACGCCCTTCGCTTTCCAGAGTTTCACAACAAACTTCCTACGTACCAAGCAAGGTCTAGCGACTTCGACTCATTCTTCTAAACCTTCATTTATCAATCCAGCATCATCCCCTCCAGAGTCTATCGACTCAGATTATCCTAAACCTTCATCTATCGATCCAGCATACTTCGTCTCCTTCGCTTGAACCTTCGAACCCATCCTTCTGCAGTCCCGGTTCCAACCTGCAGTGACGCGACTACAGTCACTAAACCTAACAACTTTCAGACTTCGTAACCTGACTATCTTCCCTTGACTGATTTCTTAGGATATAATTACCTGTCTAGTATTCTGAGGAGTTGATGTCCCACTCAAACCTTCGTCCAATATCTAGAGCTCTTATTCCCATCAATATGTCCGGCACGCATAAATGCATTAGAGGGGCCCCTATAGCGATGTACCCTCTTCACTCGATCAAGACCGAGACCTGGCGAGAGTACTTAATTACATAGGCTGGGCATGGGAGACTTTCCTTTATCCTTTTACTAATTAGCCTTTTTTTTACAATAAAGAAAGGACTGGTACTGAACTAGTAGATAGATAGGATTTCTTTCTCTTCCTCTGTCTCCCCAGCCTCTTCCCTTACGCTCTATCAATTCCTTCCTTCCTTCCTTTCCTGCTTGCTATGTTAGTACCTTCGTAAAGAGATCTTCTCACTTGAGTACTTGCTTTGTTAGTACTTTCACTGCTGTGAAAGCGGATAGGAACTAGGAGTCAAATAAAAACCGGACTAAAAGCAGTAGCTTCAGAGCGAGGCTGCACCGTCTGGGCATTAGCTACACCGGTTAAGGATTAGCTTCATTCTTAGCATAGCAGGAATTATCCCTCGGCTCTAAAAGCAGGAAGTTAGAAGCGAGGAAAGATTGTTAGGTTGGACTGACTGACGGGTGCACTAGTACCGGCTAACTGCAACTTCATTCCCTCTTGCCCTAAGGCTTGGAACTGAAAACTGGTAACTTCCACAAGCTTCTTTCCTCTCCTTTACAGTCGAGTAACTATACGTACCTCTCCCGTTGGTCGAGCGTCTTTGAACCTTTCCAGGTGAAACTCCTTGACTGCCGTTCTTGCTTTCCCTGGCTTGGAACAAGGCAACAGTCGCTTTCCTGCTTAACCGCTTAAGGAAGAGCCTATCCTAAGACTAACCGCTTTAGAGCAGGAACAACAAGAGCTGCAATTATCCCTCGCTTTCTCAGAAGCAAGAAAAGAAGGAAAAGTCATATTCTTAGCTAGAAGAGCAAGCAGTCTTTCCCTTCTTCCACTTACTGAGCTATCTTTCATCTTGTGACTTGAGTACTTCCTTTCCTGATGATACTTCTCCGGATGTACGTACTACTTCCGAACCTGCCATCTTCCTTCGTTGGGATGGTGTACTTTCAATTCATAATCGGCTTACCCGCTCGCCCTTGGCGGCAGGGCTTCGCTCGCTTCACTTTCTTAGCAGCAGCATTCTTAGCTGCTTTATCCCTCCTCTCTCTAAGAGCAACTTGAAACTCGAATTCAAGAGCTACACCGGCTACATTCGGAAGCAACAACGGCTTAAGGATTAGCTCGTGTCTAGCGGAAAGAGCTATAAGTTCAATCCGGACTAAGGCATTCGAAGCAACGATTGAAAGAATGGGATTTGAGTCTTACTTGAAATTCTTACTTGAGTATTTCCTACTTTTTTCCAGGTATTTACTTTCTTAGGGTGGGATTGCGATCGCTTTCAGGCTTAACTAAGAACGTCTGGCTAGCTTCTCCCTCCCCGAGGAAAAAGAAACCCCGTTTTTTTGGCATAACTGCGCGGGGAACAAGACCGTCACTTTCATACTTCCTTTCTACTCTTCCTCAAGTCAAGGTGATTCGAAGCAAAGATTGATTTACAGTTTGAACTCTAATTCAACTCTAAGAGCAAGCAAGATTTCCAGGTAGGGAAGTACTACTTTTAGGGTAGTACCCTCCTTTCATGGTATGGCATCTTCCTTTGTTGGATTTCCAGTTATTCGTAGATGGGACTAGCCGGCTACTCTCTAAGCAACGGATTAAGGTCCTGAAACAAGCACGAGAGTATAGTCCTCTACCGATGGCCTAAGAAGCTACGAAGTGATTTGAAAGAGGGGTCTAGCTGTCAACAGAAAGAGGTGAGTTCCACTGCACTAGATGTACGCGATCCGACGCATCCACATCCAGCAGAGCAAAGTTGTCTTCCATGATTCTTTGTCTCCTTTCGAGCTGGGTTATCCTAATGCCAGTCTTTTCATAGGTCAAATGAACCAGAGCTAGCCACAAAGGCTTAACCACCAAGAGATGCGGATGAATGAACTCTCTAGCCTAGCACCCTTTCATCTGCACATGAGAACTGACATCTCAGAAGGAATGTTTTTGAACTAGCTTTCGGGCGATGCCCTTCCTAAAGGACCTGATAAGCTGCTAGATCGATTCCTATTTGAACCTAGGCGCGGATTGGGCCAATTAGTTTCCCTCCCTCCTTCCTTGCCCATGGTTTTTTAAAGACTGCTTCATCCCACCATCTTCATCCTATCTTCTTGTCCGATAATCTCTGCTGTTGAAGCTGTTGAGAATCGCCTCTTTGACACTACCAGTTCCAAGCCCTAGTTTCGAATCTAGTATCGGCATCAAGTCAAGACCGACCCTTTCAAAGGCCGTATTCTGTCCAAAAGAAAGTGCTCGCCTTTACCTCTTCACGTGAAGTCTGATTCAGTAGCGGCAGCAAATCCTTCTCTATTTTACGATCTGATCTTGTCTGTTGAAAATCGTCAACGGAGTTCTTTAGCTCCTTCTTTAACAGCTTTTGAGTGCACAAGAGCGCTTTCTGGGCATGAATGTGAAGCTCCTTCTCTAAGACATTTGGCAGTCAAAACAAAGGATGCCATTCCTCCAGTGCCACATCTTCTTCTCTTGAAGCGGTACAGAAAGTGAAGGAGGACCCTCTTCCTTGTGATCCTCGGCGTGGCCTTCTTATTTTCATAAGGAACTGGCTGAAACGTCCATGGGAATGCACTGTGCAACATATCCACAGAGAAGGGAATAGGGTAGCAGACAAACTGGCTACTGGCTTTCACAATCACGGCTTAGGCCTTAGTTACCTCATTGTACCTCCTAGTAATGTAAGAGACTTTCTAGTTTCTGATCGTCAGGCTATGTCCTGGCCTAGGTTAGTCTTTATGTAATGCAATAAGACTCTCCTCCTTCTAGACCAAAAAAAAAGAAGCGGAAGGAATAAGAAATAGGATTAACCGAACCTAAGGAGGATTGACAAAAAGAAAATAAGACAGAATTCAAAACAAGTAAATAATTCATTCACCAATGAGCAGGCAATCTATTAGACCGTATATCTTCCTTAAAGGAAGGCTAAAAGAGGGAGGAGTTGGTTGGGGTGCAAAAGCCCTATGAGCTATACCTCTATGAATTCATCACTATTCGTTGCCAAACCCACTACGCGGTTTAGTTCAGTATACTGGGTCGTTAGACTCTGGCACTTCTTCGCATACCTCTTCTCCTTTCGGAATTCACTCAGCTGTGAAAAAATTTCATGGAGTATACATTTGAGAAAGTAAAGAACAGACTACTAGCATCAATCCCACCAGGCAGATTCCTCTGCTCCATTAGTCTAGCTAGCTACGGCTTCAAAGCCAAGCCCCCTCCGTTGGGAATTCACTCGATGCTGGTCCAAGTCAAATCGCTACCGAGCGCCCCAAGCTCCATGTCTTATTAAAGAATACTAGTAGGCCCTGAGCCCGTTCCTCTTGCCATCTATCTTTGCTAAGTTCTTTGTTTTCATTCCAATATTTTATAGATAGCTAGGTTAGAGATTGTACGCAATAGCTAAATTGTGAATTAAGACCTCACTCCACACCTAGAAATTGCGTAAGAGAAAGAGAGACCTATCAAGGCTTGCCGTCAGTGACAGAGATCTGACTTCTTTAGCAGATAGGAAGATGAATGTAAATGAAATCCTCTATTGTCAGTCTATATTCTCAGTTGGTGCTTGCACCGAACTCCACAAAGAAAAAGAATTGCGAACTTTTCCAGCTATATGAGACTCAATTTTCTGGGTTAAGAGTTTACCGCTCCGAAGGTGAGTTTTTATTCTAATACCACACGGTACTCTCTCACTGCTTCATGCCCTGTCTGGTACGGCCTATTCTCTTTCTTACGAGTTGAGAAAGGAGGAATTACCTGAGACGCCGAGCTGCACTACCTCCTTCCACTGGAGTCGACCAGGCAGGTTGTTTTGCTCTATGCCGGAATTCAAGTAAGCATTTGGTTTCACGAAAGGGATCAAAGAAGCTTATAAAGCTAAAGCAAGCGTAGCCGTCCTACTCGAATCAGTCATAGATAGACATACATAAATAAGTAAATCGGAAAACAAGTAGCTCTCCTGCAGTCTGGAGTCAACGCAGTTGGACGAACTTTCCCGGGAGCTAGTAAAGAATATGCTTTCCCTGCCTGCTGGCGAATGGGATCGTACCACATCACAATGAGTGCTTTTAAGACCAGCTCCAATAGATCAACACCCAAACTTCATCAGGGTCCTTAAAGCTGGAAGTCCGGCAGGGTATGTATCTTGATCGGACACGTGTAGATGAGCCTAGATGGATGCCGGGTAAATATAGGAAGTAGTGGCCTTAACTTGTTAGAAGTTTGTTCGACTATTTTGAAATGTCAATAGCTTAAGTGCTTCCAAGATCTTTAGTTGCTTCCCGGGCACGGCTTCCTTGTCAACTAACAAACTAAATGAGGAGCAGACAGCAGCCTGTTCATATATGATGATTGAAACGACTTTGAAAGCTGGAAGAAAGACCTTAACCGATTCAGTTAGAATCCAGTTTCTAAACAATACGGACGAGAGGTCTTTCTCCCCCTGTTATTCTACTTGAGTCGGCTTTCCACCAACCCATCTAGTTTGAGTGCCAGTTCGAAGAGATCTAGAGTGGAAGTTGCTGTTGGAATAGCTTCGAGTTTCACTGCTAGTTCAGCCAGTTTTTTTTATAGCGCCTCACAAAAGACACTTGACCCTGATCTACTCGACCAGACGAAGGAGATATGAAGTGAGTTAGAAACCTCTCCTGTTAGCAAGTTCATTTCCACTTTTGAAATGGACGAGAGCCTTGGCCCCAAGCCAGGATAACTAACCAACAAATTTCCTGATCCACTTGAATTGAAACTTGACTAGTTGAGCCGGGCAGGCTACGACGAAATCCTAAGAAAATGAAATCTGTTCCCGGTAGCAAGCATTGCCCGCAGCTGATCTAATACTAGCAATGACTAACTGACCAAGCTGATCCTGAAAGGAATAAGGCACGGAAAGATAGACCCTAAGAATGAGAGAATAGACATGCGAGAATGGAATGCTGCACTTCAAGCTTCCTGTAATAGAGTGCCATATGTACATTGGGAGTGAAAATGAAAAAGAAGCTCTTATGGGATCGGCTAAGAAGTTCTTTATCCATCACTTATACGCTGGGTAGGGAAATCAATGCTTCACACCTTATAAGATAGGGAGAAAGACCGTATTCTCATGTCCTGAAAAGAGCATATTCTAGGCATCCGATTCAATGGTTGCTGGAGTGCTCCATTGTATTCCCTGCCCGAGATCACCACTTTGATCCTAGCGATTCTATTCTGAGATTTTCTAGCAGGAATAGCCTTTTTGGCCTAGCGTGTGAGATGACTGTATTACGTCTGACTTTGAGTTTTGAAACATTCCACTTTCTTTTAGACTTTCTCTGGCTAGACTGAAGACCAAGGCAAGATCAATGAAAGTCGAAAGTAGATTGAACTACTTCAAGAAGTCTTTCCCTACTACCGCTTGTTTACATGAAAAGAATTCGTTCATTGAGGTTGGTTTTGCACCTAAGGTAAAGATTGGTTTGAGTATTCCTCAAGCTAGGCCCGCAGATAGAGCCCTTTCCTAAGAGCTTTCAAGCCTTCCCCTTCCTTCTGAGCCAGGATCAAAGTCTTCTTTTGACATTGATGGATATTGATTCAATTGCTCGTCCCTATTACAGAGCCCATATACTTTCACTAAACCGGAATGGAATACTTTACTTAGAGTAGGATGATACCTCGGTGGAATAAGGCGCCACAGCGGGATTTCTATTGTCTTGTCCTTTCTAGCTAGGTGTGAAAAGAGTCATTAAAATACACTATGTACTCACAACCTTAGTAGTTGTGCATCGAGTAGGACGTAGAACAAGAGTGGGGGATGCTGTGGCTTTTTTTTGACTAATGATGACATCAATCTCGTGAAAGCCAGTTTGAATATAGCTGGTTCAAGGCTGAAGAGCCGAATTATTGCGGAACAAGCAAGATGTCTTAATAGAGAATTGACTACAACTGGCTGGGCTTAGATTCTTAAGGCGCGAAGCGGGAACGAAGTTCAGACATAAAAGAGGAAAAAAGAAATTGATTCACGTACTAAAATGACAGAAAAGAACGATAAGTTTCTTCCTAAGGCAAATAAAAAAGGGACTAGTATATTAGCGCCTGTCTCGTTCCAAACAAAATGAAGAAGATCGAATATAATGAATTGCAGTTTCAGCCCAAAGCTTAGTATATCGTTTTATTTATCCATATCAATCAAAGAATTCGCCCCTTATCTCTCAGCTATAAGCGCAGAAAGACCCTTTAAAGTTTAGATATTCAAAATAAGAGGAGACTTAGGTGTCCTCTGTACCGCGACAGTTACACCCCCCGTAGATATCCTTTAACCAAGATAAAAGTCAATCTTTTTGGTATGGGAGACTTGACTAAAAGGAAAAGCCAGCCCCTCGCTCTACTGGACCAACTCAAAAAGGGGGGTCCTTATACGACTTTGACATTGGCGAATTCTGAAGTCCCATATACTACCCGAAAAATGAAAGCTTTTTCAGTTTTTATTAAACAAGTGGACAAAAAGGCAACGAAGTTGCTCTTCACCGTGATGTCAATCTTAAGCTTACCGGACTTACACAAACTATGTAGCGATTCCCTACAACCATTATTTTTATTTATTAGATTTGGGTAGGGCGAACTCGGGAACTTGCCTCATTTGAATTCATGCCCTCTCTCTCTTCTGAAAGAAAGGGGAGTAAGCCATTTTGATCCTTCTAAGGAAAATTGAGTGATAGATTGAAAACCCAATGAGCAAAGAAATGGTAAATACACCAAACTTCATTCATTTTCTATCGACTGGGTAAGCTCTTTATCTAGAGCATCTCGTAACCTCTTCCTTGTAGATATTGGCTGAACTAGGCTTCTTCTTTGGAATACTATATATGGGAAGCAGATCGTGTTATAAGCTATTTTCAAAGAAGTAGTTTACCTTTATATAATATCTTATTGTAAAGTAACGGACCCCCCCTTCCCTCGTTGCTAGTTTCCCTCGCTCTTACAGAACCTCAGTACTGACGGACTTGAGAACAGGAATTCCATGCTTTTGATTCCAGTGGGAAGAGCCATACTGATAACCATGTGATAACCTAAGACCGCTTTGTTTTTTACTGAAAAAAGGAAAAGTATAAAGTCTTTTTCTCAAGCTATCTAGCCTTCTCCAGGATTGACTGATTAAGGACAAGAACAAGAGAGAGGGAAATCGCAACGATAGAAGCATGTTGGGAAGTCGGTACTATACCAGACCAGTTCCTAACGCACCCTTGTTCTTTCGTTTCACGCTTAGGGTCGAGTGTAACGACGACTACAGTTGAGGCGCCATTACGGCCACGTGGACAAGTTCAGAAAATTCATAAACATAATGCTAGGGCGTCACGTGTGCCTCTTGAAACACAAGGGTAATCAGAGTGCGGCACAGTCCGAAACCCAGGGAGCCCCAAGCAGTTTGCCTATGAGAATAGGGTTCTATAGCGTACCCACCTATCCCAGGTCGAGATAGCAATCGGTCAAGCGCCTTAAGTGAAAGATTGTCTCCGGCCTTCTTCTAAAGATAGAGATTATAAAGACTTCTTTGCCGGTAGCTTACTCGCCATACTAGAAAAAGATGTAGCACAACTAAGGAGAGACTAGTATTTCGTTACTTAATTTAGTGAGGTTGTCACGTGAAATTCAGTATATCAGTATAAAAGTCTATCCTTTTTCTACCTATGTTATGCCAAGCCTTTGGTCTTCCAAATCTAACCAAGTTTCTCCTCATTGGCTCCCCAAACATCCGCAGTAAGATACTCATACACTTTCTTGACAGAAAAAGGTTACGATAGTATTCAAGTTGGAAGAAAATAGCTTATATAGAATCAAGATAGAAATCGCTTATATAGAAGAACGTGAACTTAGTTGTACGACTCCGGTTCGAAATGGCCAAAGTTTGATAACTTAGTGATTTACTAATATAAAAGTGAAGAATAAGGGTCCGAAGGTTCATGATGATCTGGGTTGCGTCACTCTGGAGATGAGTCGTAAGGTTTGTATATCTTAGCTGATAGGCGCCAGGGGGTTGGTGCGTGAGTATCTGAGTTGCGGCAATTCTGGGGGCTTATGGCTCCTTTGGAAGCATTCTGTTAATGCTGTTATTATTGATAGGAATTCTCAATTTATTACATGCCGGATCCCTAGGCTTGGGGGTGACTGGATTCTTGTTTCAGCCTATGTTCGGCCTTACGAAAGCAGGAAAGCTGTTTGGAACCGTATGTCTCAGTTCTCTCAAACGGTGAATGCTCCCAGGGCTCTTATTGGCGACCTCAATGATGTGACTAGCTCTCATGAGCGTGTTGGTAGTGACCCGCCTTCGGCTCGATCTTGTGTGTGATCGATTCCTCTCTCGTATTCATTCTTGTGGTCTTGTGGATGCTGGTGCTTCGGGTCCTTTCTTCACTTGGGCTAAGGGTAAGGGAGCTAACTCTTCTCGCAGCAGGCTTGATCGTCTTCTTATCTCCGATGCTTGGAAGGACCTATTCCCTGAAGCTTCGACCCATGTAATGCCGCGTCATCACTCTGATCACCCTCAGGGTCGAAACTGATGGTTTGAACTACACTTATATTGCTCTTATACCCAAGGTGCAGCAGCCAGTTGATATGAGTCAGTTTCGCCCGATCAGTCTCTGCAATGTAGCCTACAAGCTCATCACAAAAATGATTGTTGAGAGAATTCGTCCTCTTCTTGTTGATCTCGTGGGTCCTCATCAAAGTAGCTTCCTCCCTGGCCGCTCCACTACAGATAATATTATTGTTCTGCAGGAAGCTATTCACTCTATGAATAAGAAGAAAGAAGCTAAAGGAGCTATGGTGTTTAAGATTGACTTAGCCAAAGCTTATGACAGAGTTAATTGGGACTTTATCAGGTTGGTTCTTGTGGATTTTCATTTCCCAAAACCTCTTGTTGATTTCATTATGTTCTGTATTACTTCTGTAAGCTTCTCTGTCCTCTGGAATGGCTCTATTTCTCCTTCTTTTCAGGCCCAGAGAGGTGACGAAGTATGCTGGGTCGATAGACACAGGGGGAGTCAAGGAGATCCTATCTCTCCCTATATATTTTCTATTTGTGCTTTGCATGGAGAAGTTGGCCCATATGATTGCTCTTAAGGTTAACCAGGGTCACTGGAACCCTTTTTCGGTGTGCCGTGGTGGTACGGCCCTGTCTCACTTCTTTTTTGCTGATGATCTTGTTCTCTTCTCGGAAGCTTCGGTTCAGCAAGCTCAAGTTATTATGGATACTCTTCATGAATTTTGTGATGCTTCGGGTTGTTAGCTTGCCAAAATCTAAGCTTTTTGTCTCCAAAAATATTCCCGCTGCCAAAGCTCGTGAGATTAGTGGTGTGTGTGGTATCTCTCTGACTGAGGACCTTGGCAAGTATCTTGGGATGCCTGTTATTCATTCTCGTATCAAGAAGGATACTTACAGTGACATAGTGGAGAAGGTCCATAAGAGATTAGCGGGATGGAAGAGAGCTACTCTTAACCTTGCTGGCAGAACTTGGTTCAATCTGTCCTGTCTGCTATTCCTACTTACAGCATGCAGACTACATATTTGCCCCGGGACATTTGTGACATCATTGATAGGATTAATCGTAGCTTCCTATGGAATCACCTTCCTAATGAGAGAAAGCTTCACTTGCTTAGCTGGGACAGTGTTTGTGCTCCTAGGAATTTGGGGGGCCTGGGTCTTCGTGATATGAGAGCTAGTAATGAGGCTTTCCTTGCCAAGTTAGGATGGCTCCTGCTGAACAACCATGATGCCCTATGGACAAGAATCATTCGAGAAAAATATCTTAAGGATTGTACTGTTCTTTCTGCTACTCCGAAAGCCGGTACCTCCCATCAGTGGAAAAGTCTTTGAAAAGGGATTCATTGCCTCAAAGGAGGACTTGTGCACAGAATTGGGGCTGGTCATCAAACAAGGCTATGGCTCGAGAATTGGGTACCTGGTGCTCCTCTCCAAGGCTATGAAGGTCTTCATATTTTTGGACATGAATTGAATTTCATGGTGGCGGACATCATTGATGATCAGAGGTGCTGGAATTTTTCGTTAATTGATACTCAAATTCCTGACGAGATTAAGGATCTTATTCTTGCTATCCCAATCTCGTTTAGTAATGCTGCTCCGGATCGCATAATTTGGTCGCAATCTCGGCATTTTTACGGTTAATTCCGCCTACAAGATGTTGACCCATGAGCCTTCTCCTGAGAATACTGAAGCTCGATGGAAGTGGATTTGGCGCTTGAAAGCTCCGGTCAAAATGAAAACTCTTTGTTGGTTGGCCATTCATGGTAGATTACATACCAACTCTCTGAGATATGAGCGAGAAATCTCTTCTTCTCCTATGTGTATGAGATGCAACGCTGGGCGTGAAGACTCGATCCATGTCCTCCGTGACTGTCCCCGTGCCCAGGAGGTATGGATAGCTGTTTATGGTGCCAATCTCCCTGCTGACTTCTTTTCTACTCTTTGACTTGGATTAGGGGAAATGCGATCCCTTCGCACTCGTCTCTCCCAGGCAATTTTCAATACCTTTTCTTGGCCACTCTCTGGAATATTTGGCTCGCCCGTAACAGTGTCGTCATTGGCCAAAACCAAGTCTCTCCTGCTGAAATAGTTCGCAAATGTGAGTATATGTTTAGAGATCTTTGCCGTGCCTTCCCTGTTCCTACTTCCTGTGCTGCTGCTCCTCGTGTGGTGACTTGGGTTCCCCCTGCTGCTGGGTTCATTAAACTGAACTGTGATGGTGCTTATAGTGCCAGAGATGATACGGCTGCGGCGGGCGGTCTTTTCCGTGATTCTTCTGGGAAATTGATTCATGGTTTCTACTCTTGGGCTGTGGGTCGGTCCTTCTTGCTGAACTGTGGGCGATCAGAGAAGGTCTCCATCTCGCCCAAGGTCACGGTTTCAGACTTCTCAAGGTCTTCAAACGCTCCAGTCCAAGAATTTCAGCATCCCCTCGTCGGAGCTCATGACCCTGCTCAGGGCTGATATTAGTTCTTCTTTTATTAGGAGTTAGCTCCTCTGTTTCTCTTCTTTCTACCAAAAAAAAACACACATCTAGAGACCCTCAGGTTTAGACCACTTCCTTCTGCTTACCAAATATCATCCCATTTCACAATAAAGCAATGCTTCGCATACCTTCATGACGCAACAAAGCCTCATCCTGAACCATAGGAATCTCCGATTACATTTGTCGATTTCATCACATATTCCAGACGGGAGCCGAGTGGAATGCATAATATATGCTGGTATCGTTGCAGACACCGATTGGATTATAGTTTTCCGACCGGCAAGCGTAAGATGACCAGCTTCCCAGCCAGATAAGCGGTTTTTCACTCTGTCCACCGTGTCTTGATACGTCGCTTTCTTTACTCGCTCATGCAGAAGGGATTCTTACAGAAAAGGTATTGTATTCTTACAAAAGGGAATAGTTACTAGAATCAAAGAAAGAAGAAGGTGACTCAAAGTATACAGTACCCTAGCGGCACCTGGTTCTCCATGGCCAAAGTTGAACAACTTAGTGAAAGAAAGTGATAGTTCAACTAACTAAAAAGCAGAAGGAATAAATCCCACTAGGACAAAACCGATTGGGCTACGACATTACGCTAAGACTGGCCAGCTCATCTCTTCGTGGCAACTCTTTTCGACCTCGGAAGGCATTGGGCTATGGATAGGGTTCTGAAGCTGATGGTTCAATAACGTTTACTGCACCAGGAAATGGATCAACTTGAACAGGTGATGCCCCTTTGAGAGTTCTGGGTCAACCACTCGGTCAACAGGCTAAATTGGCACATATACTAGTCCTAGCTATGCTGCTACAGGTTATGGTAGTACTGGTGAAAGGGCTTAAAGTAAGGGCACCTCTCGTGAGTAGTATGTTTTCACCATTAGTGCACATCAGAAAGGAAGTAGGGGAATAGCACCAATCTCATACAAAGCAATAGGATTTTAGCTAGCTGTATCGGAGAGAGCATCTCTTACTAGGCGGTCGGCTGATTCAAGCTAGAGCCCTTTCAAGGGCCACCGGTTTTGTCCCTTTCTGACCCCTTAACAGGGATTTGGCATTTGCTAGCTTTGAGGCGCATTCCTTTTTCAGATCTATCCCATTGAAGATATAGCGCAAAGACTGACTTCTACTGAGCTGCCTTACTTTATTGGTGAGCAGCTATCCTCTCAAATAGTTGTTACAGCAAGTGCCTTAGGGCAAGAGTAATGTCAATCCCGTCTCCTACAATGGAGGTTTGAAGAAACTTCTTCGAAGCCTCAGTTTCATGTGTAATACGCCCAGGTGAAGACAAAAAAGGATACTATTTATTGGTTTGAAAGGGCTTCGATTAGATGCTTGAAGGATTCCCTCATGGCTTTCTTAGAAAGATTTCCTGTCCGGTCTAATGTAAAGAGATAACTAGTTTCTAACTGAACCGTGGGACTCTAGCATTCCTGATTCTCGATAAACCAATGAAATCGTCCAATGTAGCTAGCCGGTCACGCAAGAGGTAATGCAGCTAGGAAGCTATAAGACCTGTCCTGCCAAAGCTATAGACTCGGGTGTAACAAGGGTCAGCGGTAGCTTACAGGTTCCCAGTGAAAAGATTATGCCAAGGAAAGCTCCTCAAATCCATCCAGATGGCAAATCACACGACTAGGATAAAAATAATCGGATACAGGACACAAACTGACAGCGGTTTCTTGATTACAGATTGTGAAAAGTCAGTCGAAGACTCTCTGTAAGAGTACATAAAGCATTACATTCGGTCAAGGAAGACAGATAAAACAACAAAAGACGGGAAAGAGTTCACAACCAAGGAAGGTAACAAATCGCTTCCTTTCTCACTCCGATTCGTAATGATCTTCGGAGTTCTGTAATTACATAGAGGAAGATCCCTCACTATGGGTTGGAAATACCGAATTGGACAACTAACGAAGGTTCAATTCTTTGAGATTGAGTCTTACTAGGAAGAGGACGATGTAAACTTAGATTCCTCCAGCGGTTGATGAAATCGTTAGTCTTAGTGGCTTCGCCTTCGAAAAGTCAAGTCAAAAGTAAAGGCTAAATCTTGTCGTTTATGAAAACAAGAGTCAATCCTAAAATAGGCTTCGATAAAGTCACAATAAAGATCTCGTTTTACTATTCCTACGGTCATGTATAAGATGTTCTATATATGTTCCTTATGTTTGCATGAGCTTAGAGAGTGTAACCTCAGGTTACTCTCCAGAGCCTATGTCACCTTATGTTTGTCCTACGGTGGTTCTCGTCCCGGTGTTCAGGATGAGGAATCTGTCTTTCCATGCCGTTCTCTTTCCCTATGTCAGAGTGGAGCCTCGGGCTTACTAAATAGTATCACACTTCCTCTCAACCTCTCTATCAAGGAAGCCGACTGTGTCAAACCTAGAAAATCGGTAGTATGAGATTACCCAACCCCTATTTTTTCCGTAAACCTGGCTAAGGCGGACGAAGGACGTATTCAATCCTGGCTCAGAATGAAGACTGAGGGACGGAAGTGGCTGTAGTCGATAGACTGCAGGAACGTTAGGTCGAGGCTTCACAGCCGAGGTACGGAGTGGCTTAAGCGA
>JAYMTT010000020.1:0-49731 GCA_036898025.1 Hypseocharis bilobata
GCCCAGTAGTGAATGTGTTCCCGGTGGGTCTATCGTCAGTGTTCTAGTGCAAATAAAATCATATCTCTATGTTTTTCGAAGCACGTCAAGACCAAAACAAGATGTCATAATAACAGTGCTTTCATTTCTATTTTTTCTTTTCTTTTTTATTGTTTTCATTCTCTCGTCACGCTTTCAGATTCACGATTTTCTTTCATCTTCTTTCTTCCTTTTCGATTCTTCCCTTCGTTCCGCCCATCCAATGCATGATTTTCGCGATCGTGTACTCTTCAGGCTTTCTAGCCGAGGAAAGCATTCCAATTAATTGCATCGGTGGAGCTCCTTCTACCTTAACCTCGGTCAACCGAACCAAAGCCAAAACGACATGCTCTTCCCTTGTTATCTCCTGTTGTTAACAGGTATTTCCTCTTATAGTCGCCTTACCCCTGAGTGATCTCGCTACCTTCATTTAATCCCCATTTCTTTTTTCCTCTCCTTGCGAAAGACACGCAATTGCCTTCTCTTCCATTCATCTCATTCACTCTTTAGTCGGATCTAACTTTTTATCTTGAGTTTCAAGAGAAAGAGATTTGGAATTCGCTTTCTTGCACCAAGAGGAGGTACTATCCTATTCATAAATGTTATCCCAGAGGTCGGCTAGAAAACAAGAGTTTAGGGTGCCTATAAGGTAATCGCCCTTAAAGGGGTGGGTATAGGAGTCATGGCTTCTTTCCTCCTCCATAGATAAATCCTGAGAGAAGAATCTCTTATGCAATTTCAAAGAAGAGAAAGGGAAAGCCGAAGTCCAATGAGAAGGGGCCAGGCTAATAAGGAGTAATGCAGACGGGGCTATTTACACCAAGAAGAGATAGGGATCCTCGCTTTGGGAGGAGGTCAAAAGGCTATACTACTCTTGCTGGAGGCAGCCTCGGAAGAGAATGTTGCTTGCTTCCAAACCCTGCAATCAGTGGAATGTCATTTTCTGGCTCATGGTGGATCAGTGAATTATTGGGCCGAGCTGGATTTGAACCAGCGTAGGCATATTTCCAACGAATTGACAGTCCGTCCCCACGCTCGGGCATCGACCCAGGAAGAATAAATTCCCGGGGCTTTAGCCCTTGTCCGGATGTGGGGGGCTTTAGCCCCGGTGTCAAGTAGAAGTGCAGTGATCAGCTGAGAAGCCTAAGGCTAATGAGACTAGGGATTGAAGTTGCACCCTCCGGTCGAGAAAAGGCTGTAAAACAAGAGTTTGGGGTAGCGATAAGGTAAGACTAGGAAGAAATGGGAGAATGGCAAATTGATCAAGTGGGTTGTTGGATAAGAGGGCGTCAGGGTTGGGTAAGGGGACGTCAGGGTTGGGTAAAGGGACGTCAGGGCTTGTTACAGGGAGGGCGCAGGACTTCGGAGAAACCCCTATCTCAACACCACTTTCCGGGCAATTAAGAGTAAGCGGGCTAGCCGTAATCTCCTGGCTACCTTTCGAATCAAAAAGCCCGCTCCCCCATTTTCCGGGAAGCAGAATATAAGAATGTTGGACTAATAGCTTTTAAATATTATTAAATGTAGTCCCAGAGGTCGAGAAAAAAGCTAGAAATATCATTAAGGTAAGACCCAAGAAGGCAAAGAATCTCACGATTCTTCTAGCTTAGATCAAAGTCTACCTAGCCCATACCTTCTTTGTTCTTAAACCCGAACTAGGTTTCTCTGATGCTGAAGCTTCCTTCGAAATAAGTTCCTTGACTTTATCCATAAAAGAAAGACGCTTTCAATGGCTTGAAAGCGGACAGATGTGAAGAAATTCCGTAAATCCGCTCTTTGGCTCTTGTGACAGAATCTGCTTCAACTGTCTCAAATGGGGGAATAGATGCCACCCGCTGAAAGAAAGTCTTAGCTAAGGGCTTTAAGAAAGCTGACCTATTGAAGTTGCCTACCCGAGGCTCACTCGCTGCCCTAAGCCCTAGAGTTCCAAAGCTTACTGCCTCCAAGAGAAGAAATGCAACCGATGGAAGCTAGTTCCAGGGAAGTCAATGGATTGCTTTTGAGTTATATTGAAATTGAAGTTCAAATCAACGTAGAGGCCAAGAAATTGCATTGCATAAGAGAAGAAAAGATAGAAATAGAAGTGCGAGTGCTGACTCTCTTTTACCAGGTTCTATACTCCTTAAGGGATCGATTAGGCTACTTTAGCTATATGTTTAACACATCTAATTCGATCAATCTGGTTCGGGAAAGCGGTTCTCGACCGAAGACTGAAAGGAGAGGGAAATCCTTACTTAGCATCACGTGCTTGGTCAAGCTGCTCTTGACCGAGTCATCTATCCCACTGTCTAAAGGGGCTAGCAGTGCCTCAGACTGGCAAAGCCCTAGGGATTGACTTAGGCGCAATAGCCTGTTTAAAGCGCTACCTCCGCTATACCTGATCTGCTTACTTAGCTAAGGCTACCTTTGTCAACTTCTGCCGGGTTGCTTCCAAAGCCCTAAGCAAGAGGTCCTGTCTTGAACTAGAACTCGGACTCGGGGTTCTACCTTGTTAGCTGCAGGCTCTACGTTAGTAGATAGTTTGCATCTGGTCTACAAATAGAACTACTTTAGCTATAGGGACAGCCAATAAACTACGGCTGGAATCAGATCATATTCTCATTTTCTAGTTGCAGAAAGCCTTTCTCGAGTTCAGCGCTAAGATAAGAAAAGAAGCTAAAAGAATCCCATTTCTCTAAATGCTTAACACATGAAATTCTACACTTAATGGACGCAGAAAGCAAGAAGCCGATGGCCAATAGCAGGCGGGGAAATGATCTACCTTAGGTAATGCTCTGCTTTCAGTGGAAACCGGTGGAGATTGAGGTGAAGGTCTTTTTTTAGTCTATCCCTTGTCCCATATCTGCTATTTTAATCCTACTAGAAATAGCGTAAGATTCTTTTGCTTCTCTTACGATCGATATTTCTAGTTTTTCTAAATGAAGTCGTAATCTTTATATACGATACCGCCAAATGAAACTTCCTTCCGCGCATGGGGGAGAGGAGGGGATTTGATTAAGGCCTTTGAAAGCAGTCCAATCGCTTCAATCACACCTATGTCAATTTGGCTGAGATCTTTCTACCTTTCCCTCTCCTGCATCTGGGACTCTATTTACTGCGCTTTGCATCTTAAGATGATGATTTAGCCAAGTGCTTTGCTGCCACTTCTGAAGCTAGGGAGCTAACCTCTTCCTTGAAGACCCTGTATTGCTTGTCTTTGTTGGCGGTGTACACTACTTGACTGAAAGCGAAATGCACTTATCGATCTTAAACAAGTCTTAGGGGACCTATTCTTCTCATACTTTATTTTGACCAATGGGTCAGTGCCCGGATTGGTCGAAGAAAGAGGACATTTTCCACCAAAAGCAGGCGCTCCACCAGCTTTAATATCGAAATAAAAGAAGAGTACTTTAAAGCGGGGGGCCCGTCCCCGATCATCTTAACTAGGGAAAAAAGTACCATATTACTTAGAATAGAATCTTCTTACGCCGGTAAAGGGTCGATTTCAATTCCTATTGGGAGAACTCTTTCATAAGATTGATTGGCCTTTGAACTCTCGTCTGATGATCATAGGTAAGTTATGGGTTATGGGTTTAAGAACCCCACGTAGCGGTATATCAGCCTTAGGACATAGAGCAATAGGACAAGTTTTTCCCTGGGAGTAAATGAGCGGCTAATTGAGTTCCCGGCTTATGAGTTAATAATTGCATTCCTACCAGGGGCCCCGCCCTCGGGGGCATTGTCTCGAACAGGGTAGTAGCTCGACTGAAAGGAGATGGCTCTGCTGCCCAACAAGTTGAAGAGTTTTCTCCAGCTAGAAGCGAGCCAGGAAGCCTACGCCTACGAGTTTCCATTGACGAAGCGAGAGTAGATGCGACCGAAGGAAGTTATGCCAATCGACAGACTCCAATCCATCCCACCCGACCTACGCCTTCCCTGTCAACTGCCTGAAGGTATAGTTTGATTGGGTAATGTAATGTAACTGAACGAAGCGCAAGATAAGAGCAATTCTGTGTGTACAAAGCGAGTTAGGTAGATCGAGCGCAATAAGCTACAGGCGGGAAAAGAGGATCTAAAAAAAGGTCTTTCATCTGTCTGGATAGCCTAGCTGCTTGACTTTAGTAGCTCCTTTCCTTGGATATGCCGCCCTACAGATACTGGGAGTTTCTCTAGCGCATATTCCATCGCGTCCTCCGAGCAGCCCTTGCGTCAGGCTACTTTTCACTCATGGCTAACTCCACTTAGGGGGAGTAATAGGTGGAGTAATTCCTCCGTGACCTGCGCAGTCAAGTAGGAGGTGAGGTTACTAGAAGATAGTTTTTCATCTTCGAAAGCCTTTAAATGAGCTTTTACGATACGACTTGAACGTCGCTTCTCCCCGACCGAGGAGTGGGAGTTCTCACGAGCGTATCCCTTGTTATTGGATAATGTCCCCGCTTATCGAGTGGAAAGTCAATCCTTTAAGATAAGAGCTATTGGGCTTCTCCTGACTGTGCAGGTTGGGGATTAGAACTAGATCCTGGATCCTACTCTGCCTTTAAAAAAAAAAGAGTTGTTGGAGCTTTCTGGGTAACCGGGTTAATAAACAACTCGCATAGCCTAGCGAACCGCTAAAATGGTTGTACCTGTAAGAGTTTACCCATTATATTCAGAGAACGGGTGAGCTTACCTCTTCTTAGAAAGAATTGCGCTTCGATCTGTAATCCGTGGATCCAGCATTGGGGAATAGTGTGCGGTGGGAAGGAAAGAAGGAACCGATAGTAAGGTGGGACTGGTAAAACAAGAAAGCGACTTTACCAGCTTAGCTTGCTAGATTCGGATTCTTTTCAAAAATAGCTTGCTTTCTGGAAGAGCTTGCAAAAGTCTGAAGTCCAATTTTCCTGAACCCTTGTGGTAAATTGTTACTCCGCTCCTCTTGCTTGATTGCTTGGTCCGATTTTACTTGCTTGCTTTACCGATCGATTGCTTTCCTATTGCCCTTTTCTTTTTTTTCTGATTGGCATGAGCTAACCACGACTTGATTTAGGCTACTATTGTTTTGTTGGGGGACAGCTCTTAGTATGGGGAAAGAAGAGTGACATACCAGCCAAGACTCCTATTCTTGCTCCTACTAGCTACTACCTACTCTAGCCCCTACTCGTGTACCTCTTGCTCTGGCTTATTACTATCATTTATCGCCTTTGATCGCTCCCCGGCTCGCTTTCGAGGCGAGCCTGCACTCTCGC
This sequence comes from Hypseocharis bilobata, assembly GCA_036898025.1. Classification (NCBI taxonomy): domain Eukaryota; kingdom Viridiplantae; phylum Streptophyta; class Magnoliopsida; order Geraniales; family Geraniaceae; genus Hypseocharis; species Hypseocharis bilobata. Next base: position 5,223 of record JAYMTT010000020.1, read on the forward strand.
TTGCTTCTTACTCGCCTACGAAAACAATACTAGAGTCGACTTCCATACCTGCCTCTCCACTCGTGCCTACTTTCACCAACGTCTTCTTTCCTACTAATTTCTCTTTCCTTTTCCTCTTCTGCCCAAAGAAGGAAATAAAGCTTCCAAGTGGCTAAGAAGCACTTCTTATAATAATTTCACCGATCCCTCCAATTGGTGGTTTTGTCATATTTTAAGGCTGGTAACAAATAGTAAGACAAGAGCCATTTAACCAACTTGACTTTTCTGATGAAATTTTCTAGACGGTGTACATTAAAGTCAATGTATATCCTCCAAAAAGGGAACATGGTAATCTTTATTATCCTTCTTTCTAATTCACTTCTAGGCTGGTTCTGAACGCCGCGTGAGACCCTTTTTTAGAGCACTTTTTACTTGAATATGATGAACAAACTGAAGAAAAACTCGCTGCTTAGTTCCGACAAAGTTGCATCCAATCGCTTAGTTCCGAGTTCTTACTTTTCTTCATTCTGGGATTACATATGATAGAATAGAGAGGGCTTAGTAGACGTGTGACTTATGCATTTCCGATCCTCTCTTCCTTTGTCAGCCTTATTTTGGGCTGATAAAATAAAGTCTTTCTTCTCTTAAGATATTTGTCAAGTTATCTTGATAACAATGGTGGTTTCAAACACAGTCTACTGTCATACCAACAAAGACCAAGAGCAGCGGTTGCTGATTCAATTGGCTTTGATTCAATAGCAGCAGATTCTGTAACAACTGAGTCTGTAACAGTGCTTTCATGTGCAGCTTATTCTTTCACAACTCATACTCCACCACCGCTTATTCTCGAGCAGCTCTTATTCCAACTGTAGCACCGCTTACGAGAGCAAGCAAGGGGGATTTTCTTATTCTTACTTAAGTGTCCTGCAAAGGCTCACTCTCTAAACGCGACTTGAGATCAGATGTCGGTATTCTCGAGTACTACTATACGTGATTTGTTACGAATCAAGAAAGGATGCTGGCATTCGATCTATTCAATTGTTCCTCGAAAGATAATTAATATAAATAGAGCTAATTCTATTAGAGTGGTTAGCGACTAAGGGTATTGGTTTTCCGAATGAATGAGTGGGAAATTCCGTTTTTCAAATAAGCGCTTCAGGATTCCCTTCTAGGTCTACAAGTGAAAGATGTTTTTCGGAACTAAACTGACGAAAGCCTGTGCGATCCATGTCATTTTATGAATACGTAGCGAAATGAATGCCATGTTGGATTTTCTTTGGAATTGGTTCCCTCTTTCCGGGAGTAGGGCCAGCCTTTGCCTTTGAATCCATTGAATTCTTCGGCCTATGAAATCATACTATAAGAATAAGTAAAGTACGGCCTAACTTCTTCGTTTCCCGAGAAAAAGAATGGAATTCTGAGCTGGAGAATCTGCCTCAATACTTACTGAGCTGCTATGCCCAATGGCGACTTCCCCTGCTCTATAAAACTGGTTGATCACTAGCACACGACCCACTATCTTTTCAGACTGTAGATACGTGTATCTTCCTCCGGCCACAAAAGGGATTTTGTCTTATGGTGAAATGAGTCTTCCTTCCATGTAGGATTGGAAGCAGTATCGGAACTGCTCTATTGCGACGACAGAGAAGAGACGCGCAAACGAATAAAAACCTCTGCTTTAGCCTCCCCCCTATAACGAGCAAGTAAGTAAACTAGCTGAGCTAGCCGCATTCCTAGCTACTACTTAGTAGCCTTTATTTCTTTCATTTCACTTACAGTTATCTAAGACATTCAGGGGCTGTCTAACTGCTCTTAGAACGCTTTTCTTAATCAATCCGTTACGGATTAAGAAAAGTTAAGATTGGTTCTGTGCCAGGTCATGGTGATATGCTGGATTCCGGGTTGTTTTGTCGAAAGCATTATCTGATGTGGGATGCGTAGTAGCTGTTGTCACAGCCCCTAAGGCGGGAATTGTCCTAAAGTATCCATAGCGTTGATTGCTCTCCTTGTATGGGCGAATTATCTTAACGAAAGCCTTCTTTTTGGCTCTCGTGTGAGGGTTGTCATAACTTGTGTCTATCCGCTGTTAAATGACTTAATAGAGTAGCCTAAGGGCAGTCTCAAAGATAAGGGGTTCAAGCCGTATTCGTTTTGATTAGCGGAAAAGAGTAAGTATTGGCTGTTGGCATGTCCGAGCGGGTAATAGTGAAATCGGTTACAGGTCTAAGCGACGTAACACCTCTTTCCATTCTTAAGCGCGGTGGGCTTCTATCTTTCGTTAGGTTTGGGTAAAGGGAGGATCCCTGCTAGCAGTTGCTCTTGTCTTTGCTGAATGCCCGTTATTCGGGGGTTCTGAACCGCTCAAGAGATTGAGGTCTCGGAGATCACAACTGGGCCGAGCTTGCTTGCTCTTTGCTTTGTGTAATTTTATCTGGTCACCGGGCTAGGGTATAGTTAGTTAGTGTGCCGCGAGTGCCTTCTCTCTTTCTCGATTGCATGCCTTGTGCGAAACTAGACTTTCTTATATCTCGTAAGGAGAAGATAATGAAAAAGTAGAAGTATCTGTAAGTCTTGAACACTTACTGGTTGGTTTTCAGGTAATATTCAAAACCATTTACGGGAATCAAAACCTTTCTTAAGCATATAGCTAGCATTCCTTCAGAACCTGTTTTCCTTCGTGCAATAGGAATAGGGGGCGCCTCCATTTGATAATAAGCTGCTTCAAGTATCCATAGGGTTTACTAGTAAGCATCCTGCGCCAGCAGGTAGGGATCCTCTATGTACATCTAAGGGCTCCTTGCTCATGTTTTCAACATAGATCCTACTTCCGGGTATAAGAAAGAACCAAGACCTTCCTTTTAGTAAAAGATGGGTTTTCTTTTCTACGCTTCGGTTAGAGCAAAGCCTTCTGCCCAGCTCCCCGGTTCGAGGACGGGTCAGTGCAAAGCACTTTGTTGATGATTGCAGGCGTATTAGCAACGGAATAGGAATGGTACTCTTACCTACTCTAACCTATAACTGAATTCGGACTAAGAGATTACACTCACTCAGCTAGCTCTTAATAAAGTCTTAAGTTATAAAAGTCATTATTACTTTCTTTAGTCGGTAAGAAAGGAAGCTCATTAGTCCTAATAGTCAGACAAAGCAGCAGACAGGCAGGGAAATAAGCTCAAACATTAGTCTAACAGAGCAAGTAATAAGAGCAGGTAAAGCAAAGAGGATTAGAGGAGCTGGCAAGGGGGAAAACTTGTATGATGGAGCACGAGTTGCTGACGGTAAGCATAGGCACTCGAGCAAACCTAAATAGCGTCGAAGACTCCCCTTAGCCTCCCCCGTTTGTTCTCGTGCTTAAGCTCGTGCCTAAGAATGCTAAGCCGGAGACGGATCTACTTTAGCGCATCGAGCAGGTCGAGGGGTTAGTGTTTCCAGTCAATCTAGTACTAGTACTTTCAGCTACAGTGGATTAGTCCTATGCACTATCTATTTTTTCCCGTGAAAGCCATGAGGAGAATACGGTCGATTCAAAAGGGTTCCTCATCAATCATCAGTTAGAAGAGCTTCTATTGGTAACATGGCTTCAGTCACTGGGTCCAACCCAGAACATCAAGGGCTTTCCTCAGTAGGGATATCAGATAAGTAGCGCTGCTATGGCATACCCAAAAGCCAGAGAAGTAGGTCCATTCACTTATCTACTCCCACAGTTCGCTAACGCTCACCTTACATACTTCCACCCTTGGGAATTGGTTGAATAAGCTCTAGAAGCTTCCCTAACCTATCGACACGAGACATCTAGACTAAAGGTTGGAGTATCCAACCTAAGACTCACGACAGGCGGCTACCCCCCGGCCTCCTTCTCCTGGCTCTACCACCTGGAATCTGAACTAACACCCATCCGGTACCATCGAGCTAGGAGACCAACCAAACCAAGCATGGTGAAGTACTCTCTTTTTCACTCCACTTCCCTCCATTCCCCTGGCACACACACGCCTCCATAAGACGAGCGACGGGGTTCAGACCGGGAGCTTCCGTCCTTAAACCAGCCCATTTTTGTACACGAGATCCATAGATAGGAACATAGTAAAGAAGGGCAGAGACCATAAACTAATAGTAGGATCTGTTGCTGGTTCTGATCCAACTGACTTTCAATATCCAACAGGGGGGGGGGTTTGAGGTTAAGAGGTCCAGGGGGAGGAAAACCCGTAGTTTCCAATGAATCTAAACATCTAAACATCTAATCGTGGAATGCGAGAGGTCTGGGTAACCGGGAGAGGAGATTCGTGGTGATAGTTAATAAATGTAAAGCGGTTATAGTGATTCTTTAGGAAATCAAGCGTCATTCTTTTGACAGGAGGACTGCTAGAGATCTTTGGGGTGGCAGGGATAGAATTCGGCATGCCTTGCACGCGGAGGGCAGTGCAGGGGTATTGTGATGTTGTGGGAAAAAAAGACCATTGATGTCAAGGAGGAAATGGCAGGGGCCCTGTCGTACGAAGGGGACTGAGAGTGCACTTTGCGAAGCTTCTTTTAGATAAAAAAGAAGCGGGATTGTGGAGCTGTGAAGCGGCTTGACAGCTCCACCCCACCTGCGCTTTTAGCTTAGGTTTCTTAGTTAGGAAGTTGCCTTAGGACTTGTCCTATTTGGTTTGGTAAAGTGTCAACCGGCCCAGGAGACACAAGTGGAAGCTGGCTTGGTGCCCTATTCGGTTAAAGGTTTCATACTATCAAACGTATCCGACTTTCTATCAAACACAAACAGCTTTTTGCTCTAGAGAATGCCCTTCTCAAAATTTCATGTTAGTATCCTCAAAATTTCATGTTAGTATCCTCAAAATTTCATTTAAGTATCCTGCGTGCTCGTGGTTGCTCTATGTCTTTCTAACTGCTGTGTAGTAGGGACCTGAATCCGCGACCTCATGGAGGTGCTTTTCCTAATAAGCTAAACGTGCCCCTGCTATACCTCTGAAGTGCACTTAAAAAGTAAATAGCCATAGGGAAAATCAAATCTTTATGAGACTTGTTCAATAGAGATTTACCTTGTTCTTCTTGATTCTGCTCTTCCTTCTCACTCCCCAGAGCCTGAGGTGTCGATACTGGCAGAGACTTCAACTGAGTGGCATCTTCTTGGTTCGCTTGAAGGGAGATGGGTATCCCACTTATACCTTAATCATACATATATGCACCGCTGCTGATCCTTTGTCCCTTTCTAAATTCAGCTTCAACCGAGCATACGTCTGCCGCGGGAACAGGAAGAACGGAAATGTACGTTTATGTTGAAGTCTTTCCCGTTGGAATTTGGAATGCTGGGGGGCGCCTCGCACGTCTTGGAAGAATCATGCTTTGTATCTGAAGGCCCATGGTCCTCAGTGAGTAAAGGACCTAGAACAGAGAAGAGGGGACCTACCTAGGGGTGTACGATGCCCGAACACGATTTCAGTCTTTCTACCAGGGCCCTCTCTTTTGGTCTCATGCTTTGAAAGCCGCCACCTATCTTATCAATCTTCTTAACCTAAAAAGCCAACTCGAGGATCTAAATCCTTTCCTCAGGCTGGGTCAGCTCAAGAAGTGGAAGGGATCTAAGGTTGTTCTTCTGCGATATTTCCTTCGCGTGGATGACCGATTGATGCTATATGTGAATGTAGATCACCTGGAGGCCCTTTGGAGATAGGCCTTACGCAGCTAGGCCAGCTGTAGTTATATCCGATCCTTGCCCGAGTGGAGCTGATATACCTGGACCACGTCGAGTGGTACCTGGGTGAGAGAGTGTTACGGCTGTTTGGGATTGGTCCGCCGGTTCCTGATCTGCCACCCTGATCCTTCCATGCATCGCGGACGGGTGAAAAATATGTTAAGGGTATTCACTATTTTTTTCAGTTAGAAATCCTATTAGAATGAAGGTGAAAGTTCAACGAATCCGAGATAGGGCCTTTTCTTAATCTTAATAGGGCGAAGGTCCATGGGTGTCCTTATATACAGGAATCTATGATTCTCCCTCTATGTTCAAGGCATATAACAGGGATGATGCATTAACTTAACACTTTTTCCGATCTTTTCATGTGAACGCACCATCGGACCAAGAGACGTGACCGGATGGTATAGGCCTTGCTTGAGTCCTTTCACTCGCCCTCACTGGCCTTACGAACCTCCCCGTATGGCTGTGCTTTCGTCTTCTCCCTCTTGTCACTTCGCTACTTTGAGAACAGCGAGAGCTGAATCCGAAGAAGACTTTCAGATGTCACTTGCTTTCCTTCCTAACTCAAGAAATCCCCTTTCGCCTTCCGCTCCTAGTCCGCTTTTTTAATAATAGATTTTTTCTTTTTAATAATAGAATCTCGCTCTTCCTATTCTCCTGCGAGAAATGCCAAAACTAACACTAATTCAGTCTAATGCGCCTACCTTAGGTCACGAGCTGCCTTAAGGCATGCCTTTAGCCCTACTACTCCTAAGCCCTTACTCCACCACGAACAGCGGAGTAAGCTCTCAGGCCTTCCTTTCTTCGGCATTCATTCGTTCTCAAAATAATCTTGGGCTACCTTGCTACTCTCGTGATAGAGTAGGAGTTACCTTTGCCCCGAGCCCCGGAGCTGTTGAGACCAACCTATTTTATTCTGGAGTAAACTCTGTGAGCGGGCTTATGTATGAGACCAGTGACACCACCTCAAGCGGCGGGACATCTTTCTTTCTATACGCAATTACAACCCAAGTACTTTTTTTTTCTGAGAGAGTTGCCTATGTCTCAGAATTGCTATTTTAGTAGCTGCTGGTCGGGAATTTCCTAGAAGTAGCTCGTGCCTTAGCTAGAAGACTAGAATTGATTGAGGAGAAGTCGGCCAAGGATAGGTAATCTCGGGCTTGTTGAAGAGAGTTTACTAAGTCGCCCAACCAGATGGTGAAGCCAAGGCGTCCAACGGCCATTCCCTTACTAAACTCTAATCGCTTTCAATTCAAGAAAAAAAGAAGCGAGCCAGCCACTCTCTAACATTCTATCTAAAGCCTTTCTTCTGAGCCAGGAATAAGCCCAGGTAAGCTATAACTCTTTAACAGAATCTGTAGCGGACAAAGGAGTTGGATCGAATCCACCTTTCTTATTTCCCACGCCTGAGTGAGAAACTGTCTCATTTTAGGATGCCTTTGTTCTACCTCTTGACTTGGTAGCAGATTGACAAAAGAAGAAGACCTTTCAAGCAAGTTCCTCTAAATAGGAAAGTCACATTAGGATTGCCGTGCTTTTAGGACTCAAAGTAACGATCCTTCTCCTTTGGGGAATTCTTTTGAAGACAATCGCTTTTGATTGCCCGGTCCTCTAGCTTAAAGGATGCCCGCTCATCCGGACAAGCCTTTCTATTTAGCTCAGCTACACGGCTAAGCAGACCTTACGCTTACCAACACTATAAAAATCTTCGAACACATAGCCCGCCTGAAGAGGCTTGGGCTAATAAAATTTCCTTTAGATATTCGTGCTAAGGCCAAGTCAGAGGTTTTTTGCCCTTAATGCTTCCAATAGGATGCATACCGGCAATCGCTTACAAATCTAGGGCAGACTAGAATAGAAAGCACATACATACGAAAAAAATGTTTGTTTCCAGAGCACCTACTAAACTCGGCACGGCACACAAACTATATGTTGATCGCAGGTTGTTATTGACAAATCGAACTGCTTCCTTTTATTCCTAATCCCTCTCTTTATTTTATTGGTGCTGGGGGAAATGGGTTTGTGTTCCGTGAGTGAAAGAGATTCGTCTTCGGAAGAGAAAAACCTAAGATAGTAGCACTACACTTCAACGAAAATAAATTAAGAAATTACATAGATAAGAATCGCAGTACGCTCTAATCTTGACAGCTTCCATTAACAAAGCCCTTATTTATTGTAAGAGGATTACGGATATTCAGACTTTCACGGCATAGCGGAAGAGGATCCTCCTTTACACGGAACGAGAGGATAGGATATTCGGATTGGGCTAATCGATCAATAGCAAATGACGCAAGGCAGTCAACTCTCATTGAAGATGATGAGCCAACAACAACTACTAGCTCCTCTATCGGTGGGAGTTATGGCTGATTACGATTTCAAATACATACTCTTTTTTCTTTCCATTCAGATTTATAAGAAAGAAGAGAAGGAAGAAGAGCGAACAAAGGGTATGAAATAGGTTGCTTGTAGCGATTGCGATTGCTTATTCGGTTTTCCTTTAGAAGAAGAGAAGTCAAAACATCGCCTGTGGGAACTTGCTGATAGTGAGGAAGCCAGAAGATCTCTATCGGATTGTCTATTTGTCTATCTGTCTGGTGAAGAGAGAATGGAAAAGACTCTCAATAGGGCAAGCACCCAATACCTCGTCGAGTACAAAGAGAAAAAGCTCAAGCATGAATAGTGAACGGATAAATAGTAATCTCATAAGAGATTGACCCTGCCTTAGTACATAGACCACTACAGAACTAAAGGGCATCCTCAGCACCCTACTTTCTAACAGAATAAGGGACAGACTGGAAGGAAGATACTTGAAAGGCTTACAAGCCTAGATGGACAACAGCTTAAGCGAGACGGATATGGTGATAGACCGGCGAACACATGAACTACCTCTAAGTCACCTACAACCTCTTCATCCCATTCCTCAAAAGAAGGAGTTTGTAGATCGTGAAGTGAGACTGCAAGAATGGAAGGAACTGAAATCACTGAAACAACAAAGAGAAATCCGGAATTGAGCCGGGTCAGCAGGAGCTAGAAAAAAGAACTCAAACAAGACGGCCTTATACGATTAGAGTTTTTTTTTCAAACCGAAACCCATATACTCGCTTTCGAAGACTTCAAAGACCTAGAATCCTTATATGACTGATAGACAGGTTGACTCACAGATACTTTACTAATCTTTCTCCTGGTACGACATCTAGGGAAATGGCAACTCGTCTGGTCTGGACCAAGAGCAACTAGGGCTCAAGAGCCTCTTCCTCACTAAAGTTTCGCATCTTGTCCCGCAGCTCATAGGCTAACCTTGTACCCTCCTGGTGTGATCGACGTCACTCACATCTTTGATCGGTCCGTTCGTGCGGAGCGAACAAAAGCTGACTTGAGAGCCCGAAGGGGCTGGTTCGATAGAGTAAGGGTATTCGTATTGTCTAAATGGTAATAAGCAAATGGCTGCAGTCCTATCATATAAAATAGAAAGAAGTTCTGCTCTCTTTTCCTCCGCTCCGCCCCCTTATCCTCCGAGCATTAGCTGCGGAAATGTTGATATATGATAGTAGGGGGACGGTGCTTCGGGTTAGCACTCTCTTTCCTTCGGTGATGAAATGAACATCTTTTGTTTTGGCCTGGTGTGTGTGGCGCTGGAGGAATGAATTGCAAGACTAAATCCCATACTCTGACCGAAGATTTATGACTCGGATGAAGAGCTCTCTCGGCCACGACTGAAGCTTTCCAAGGAGCAATGTAGAAGAATGGGCGAAAGAAAGCCCGATCAAGTTGTATTGATTACAAATTTTCCTAGTACGATAATGTTTAGTCATTCAGATTCAGATAGTAACAGGCCTTTTTTTTAGCTATTATCCAAGGCCTCGGAAAAAGACCCCTCCTCCCTCTCTGGCTTATCAGTCTAGCAAGCATCCCGCTTTGAATGAAAAAAAGCGCCAAAGCCTAAGACTGCAGAGGAAATGAAATAGAGTACTCTAGGGAAAGGAATCGATCTCTCTTTCGTTTAAGACTAGTTAATAAGGGTTAGCGGAATCGTAAACCAAAGAAATTTGCCTGTGATATCAAGAATAGGGAAGGATAAAGGCCCTATAGTACGAAGCACTCGTAGCACTTGCTGAGATCAATTCTTGGATGCTTGAGAGGCATTCTAACAACTTATTCTCTTCCGAAAAAACCTATTCTTACAACGAAACTATGATATGTAGTGTAGCTACGAATAGAAAAAAGATGCTAAGACAGAGCAGTAAGAAGAAGAGAGTGAGAGTAGGCAAAGAATGAAGAAAAGAAGATGATGATTCTTGCAGCCTCATCTACGAATATAACACATTTACTATTGGGATAACAAGATTGATATTGTCTAAGCAGTCTGTCTGTGAACCATTGTCATAAGGCCTCCAATCAGTAAGAAGTACTTTACTGAGCTTACGCAAGGAAGAGAAGAAATTATCTATCGTGGACCGCTTGCCCCGGTGTGAACTCATGAGATTGAGAGAGATGGGGAAGTAGGCGAAGCTGTTTAAGTAAGAGTTACCTAATTGATTGAATACCAGTCAATTTCCCACAAGAGTATACGCAACAAAATTTCATTGCCTTTGATGCGGCTCCTTTAACTGCTCATTTTATTCCACCTGAAGGCTAGTTAGTTAAAAAAAGTCATTGACGCATATGCCGCAAAGAGTAGTATCTGAATCTGTATCTGATGATAATGCAGCAGCTGAGGCTGTGGTAGTATGAAAGAATTCCCTCCTCGATGTAGACGCCTAAGAGAATCGCGATTTTACTTGGAGCAGGCTTCCCCGATTAGGACTATAAGACATGGGAGAGAGGAGTCGGCAGCATTGCTATTGAATGGAATAGAAGAACCACATTGCCGAATGCAGTTAGCTAGAAAAGCTGCTCATGACCCGAGGGAGGGTGCTATACTATATAAGAAGTTCTTGTCGTACTCCTTCAGCCCACATCAAGACTATGTTCTGCTTTCTTTCCTAAAGTAATTAGGTAGTTCGCCTAGCTTGAAGGCAGGCAATAGCCTTATAAAATGAAAATAAAAAAAGATCAGCGTCCTCTCTCCCGGCAAGCAAGAGAGCCGGTTTTCTTTTCTCAGACGACGAACTTTATCTTCTCGCTACGAACTCCATTCCTGCGTTTGTTGGTTGTTACCGCTGTCTGTGAAAGACCCTATGCCTCCCTCTCCTCTGTTCCGTTCGATATCGCTGTTCCCTTTCTCTCAAAGCAAGAACCTCTTTTGCTTCAGCAGCTTATTTTTCGCCTTATTGGTAGTTTTTGCACCATTCTTCAACTTTCATCAACTGAGGCAAAGAAGCCCTTTTGTCTGGAGAAAGGGAAGGTCTTGTAGTTTCATAATCCTTGGCAGGGGCTTCATTCTCTGGAATTGGACTCTGATGAGAAGTTTCATCCAGAGGAGAAGACTCTTCGTCCTCTTCACTAGCTTCTTGAGAGCTTGGGGAATTTAGCTCAGTAGCTCCAGATTGCTCAGTCTCAAGGTTTGACTTTCCCTTCTCAGTAGGCTATGGTTCAGCTTCAGCCAGCTCACTTTCTCCCTCACTTACCTCCGGAGGCTAAGACGCTTCGCTAGTTCAAATTTCCTTATCCTTGGTGATCTCATTGTCTTGCAAGCAAAGACCTAATCCTAATATGACTCGTGGATCGAAAAAATGACGTAAAGTGAGCACCGGCCACGTGAACTTCAAGCCTAAGGGCCGTGATTTCCTCTTCTCCAACTTCAAAGAAAAGGAAAAAGACCACCCCTGAGAGCATAATAATAAGACGCCTTGGAAAGGCCTAACCAGAAGAGAAGGTTAAAGTTAGCCACTAGAAATCGATTCCTTGCCTCCGGGAATAGGAAGACTTCCACTTTACTGGCATAAAGCAGATTGAGTCTAAGACTAAGGCGTGCGTACCACTTACAGCACTAAGAACACCGACTGTGGATCCGGATCACTTCCTGGGACTGAGGGGGGATTGCTATTGTTACTGACACCTCAGGTAAAGGAAGAAGAGCGATTTACTCTACTGACAAGATGGGTGCATCCCCTACATTAGCCAGCCGCTTAGATACTGATACTAAAAAAAAAAACTACATTTGACTGACTATACTCTCTTTTTATCCCCCGCCGGGTGAGCCTAATATTAATTAATAACTCTAAAGGAAAAGATGTGATACACGTCTTGGAGTGAAAGACAGAGAAAAAAAAGCCTGGAGATGGAGATAAAAAAAAGAAAGTAAGGCGGGATGCTTTCTCTCTTCCCTCCCGGTGTCCCCATTAGTTGATATACGGAATTGGAAAGGAATTCCATATCATTCTTTTTTTAGGCGGAATGGAATATGGATGGAATCGAGAGGGAAGAAAGAGTCCGGTTTTAGAGGCTTGATCAACTTTGTAATCACGGATCATCAACAAATCCCTAAATGCATCTTTATACTGTTGCCACGGAAAAAGTTCAGGTAGGGAAAAGTCTTAGATTCTCAAGGTTGAGATAATATTAATGAAAATCCATCTCCACCTATGTTGTGCCCTTCCCCCCAAAGCATTCCGGCATCTGTTATTCCTGGTCTCACCCTGTGAAGCAAAGTCGAACAAGGGGGAAGACATGGAATTGATAGGGAACCGTAGCCAAGTGGCTAAGGCATGAGTCTGCAAAACTTGTATTCGTCGGTTCGAATCCGACCGGTTCCTACAGCGCCGCGCCATTCCACCCATCATTTTTGAAAATGGTTAATGGATAGAACGGGGGCCCCGCTTGCTCCTTCGTACTAGTGGCTTAGCTGCCTTAGTTTCCCTTCTTTACCTCCAATTCCCCGCATTCTTTATGGCCTTTCCCTCTATCTCCTGATGCTTTGACCTTGGAAATTAGACTGTTGAACAGGAGCACTCAGGCCCCTAAGGTATGATTGGGCGAAGCGATGAAACTTATACCAATAGGCAAGCCATAATACAAAATGAAAGGAATACCAGGCAATCGGAGATCGCACAATACCTGTCTCGCATCATAACGGGTATGAGCTCTTTACTCTATATAATATTTATATCAATTCTAGGATTTCTATCTATCCATCCGTAGGAAAGGAAAGGGACGAGCACCTGTACCAAGAAGCAAGTTCAGAACATAAGGATAATCGAAATAGAATAAGTAAAGGTAGTTCGCTTACTCTGCTCTGGCAGCTCCTTCAGCTAGCTTGATTTGGGCATTTCCACCACGATTTTTCTCCAAACGAGAAGGCTAGCCGTTCACTCACCCTCGATGGTCTGCCATTTAGTTCGTTCGTTGTAGCAGAGAAAATAAGGTGTCATTCTCAGTCGAAATTCCTTGTATTAAAATGGTATTGATGAGTTAAAGTAAATGCTAATAACGAGCTATCCATTCTAACACCTGTCTTTGCCTAGCTCGCGGGTGGGCTTTTTCTTCTTGATTTTTTTCCGGTATGCCGCTCCGCGAGCAAGGAGCGAGAGAACTAAGTGGGCTATCATGATGAGACCCTTCTTTCGTGAGACAGTTGTGATTCCGCTTTTTCTAATAGACAGATGGGATACTGAAGAAGAATGACTCTCTTTCTCTTAACCGGAAAAACCCTTGGTTAAGGCTAGACGCACCTCTTCTCACGCATACGCTACGCCCCTTACGACTGCTCTGCATCTAGGGTTCTGGCTTTAATCGGCGTAACGACTGCTCTTTTCCACTTATACTAGCCAAGGTTATGACTATAAGGAAGAAAGCAATGGTATACGAAAACTATCTTTGCTACTGCTGCTATCTCTGTCTCCGTCGCTGCTACTCTTACCTACCTTCCTTGCCTCGGTGTCTTCTACGCGAATACGCTATGCTACCATCAGTATCAAAGCTAAGCGCTCCTAGGCTCACAGGCAGGGGCGGGGGGGAAGAAAGCGCATTGCGTGATTCGTCAAGTGTACCGAAAATGCAAATGCGACAATCTCTTCTCATCGAAGGGTTCAATCCCTTCTACTCGTGGGTTCGTAGAATCTCTTGCACAAAGGTAGGAAGATCGAGACCTTAGGGTGGCCAAGTTCGTCTTCGCCTATCGGCTCACCAAGACTGAGTTAATCTTCTCCCGCTTATCTACTCAAGCAGAAAGGGCCTTTTAAACAAATTGTTTTCCGATAGGCGATAGGTTATCCAAGCGGGCAAACAGGTCAGAGAGGGGAGTTCTCATATAGTCTAGACCCCACACCACTGACTTAACTTCCTAGCTGCAAACAGACAGAAAGAACACGTTCTGATAAAGTCTGACAGAAGCTAGGTTCGATATACTTGTTATCAATAAAAAGAAATAAGTCGTAGAGCTGACAATGGCACTACGCTTTCCTAGCTGCGCTTACAGAGCTGCATCTCGTAGAGCTTAATACCAAAAATGAAGGCGTAGATTCTGGGTGTTAGATCCTATAGCCGGACTAGGGAGATACTCTAATGAATGATGCGGTACATGAGCAAGTCAAGCTTTGAGCGCTGAAGCCCTTAGTACGCTCTTCAAGAAGGGGGGATCCTGGAGCCAGAATGGAGAGAGGGCCAGAAAAATATGAAAGAAATTTGATGTTTCCATCTGGGGCTTCCTTCCCCTCTATCTTATCTGCTATTCGGCAGGCTGGGATTATCTCAGTGCAAGCGTAAGCGAAGCCATAGGGTGGAAGTATTCAAGGTGAGCCGTAAGACGAACTGTGGCTTTGACACTGAAGGCGAGCGAAAGGCCCATCTCTTCCTTCACTAAGATCCCCCGTCGAATTCTTTTTTTTTAAGTCTTTATATCCCGGAATACAAGCGAGCAATTCAACTGCCATTGAACAGCAAAATCCCACATCGAAGAGAGCATGTGTTAATTAGTTGCATTTGAATGAGTAATCGATGCCATGAAATCTGTTGTAAGTTGGACCGCTGCGCCCCTTCCCTTGGGACGAACGGACGGTATAACAAGAAAAAAGTAGATAATTTTCTTCCTTTTCTAGTGAATCTGCTCTTTGAAAACTTGAACGTCTTCTCCTAGGCTAAACCGATTTCCTTTCTAGTCTTTAATCAGCCGAGAGGGAAAGATATTCTGATTCAAATGATCCCAATTCCAGGCAAGGTCAAAGCAAAGTAAGACAACTGAGCAAGAGAACTTGTATTGATTGAACCTGATGCCATCAAGAGTGAAAGTTAGATCCATTAGCGCCCAAGGCAGAGCCGGAGATAGAAGAGAGTAGGACCCCTTCGATCGCCTGACTTACTTATTTCACACAAACAGATTATCATAAGTTCCCTAGCTACTTGGGCTTATCTCGGGGTCCGGTTAGGAACCAAGCCGAGTTTCTTGTTTGGAGCAGACGACTGGCGCTTCCCCTTGGGATTCCAATGCCGTATCTGTCTTCAAGAAAAGGAAAGAAAAAGGAGGTGCTTATTAATAACACGGGTGCCGTGGTGTGGACGCGATTAGCAAGAATTTCATAATAGAGCCAAGTCCGAATCCATCTCCTGTCTAGTGGAAAGCTTTCTAGAGGCATTTGCAGCTCTGTCGGTGTATGCTTTCTATAAGCAGAGGAATAGATCCAAGATGAGGGGGTTTACAGAAACTGAGTCCTCAGACAAGAGGGAGTTTCACAACAAAAACAGAGTCCTCAAGGAGATCCTAGCTTCATAAGCTTACTTCGGGGATCCAGGCTGAATTGAATGTTTGGATTAGACGACTCTTACTCTTCGGTATTAATAAACAAAACAGTAGCTATCCTCATTAAACACAATGAACAAAGACTAGAGCAAGTAGGCATGTGAGTAAAGAGAGCAAAAGATAGAAAGATAGAAGCAAATTACGGTTTCTGGGAGGCTTTAAAGCATTTATTCTTATCACGAGCCGAATAGGAGTAGGAGTTGAACGCTTAGCTCTTCTTTCCCATAAGGAATGGGAAAGAAGGAGGGTTTTGCTTCTTCTCAAACTCCGGGATTCCTGCTTCCTTCCAATCTCATCCCCGTCTTCGCTTTACAGGGAGAAGCAGCCTAAGGGAGGATTCAGAAGCTTTTTGTGCGCATAGTCAATCAATTCACTAAGTGGAAAGGCACAAGCCCCTTACAGTCCTTCGATTGTTCAAGATCTCCAATATCCCCGCATGAGACAAAATTGTTTAGGCCTGACAATAACTACGAATCCCCTAGATTGATACCTTACGAAGTCACCATCTCGACCGAGTGGCTCAATGTAAGGACAGGAAAAGCTGCCGAAATTCCTAATGAAGAGCCCTGATCTTACAACTTTTTTTTCAATAGCAGACAAGGAATGTGCCTCTGATGGGATCCCGTAGATTGGTAGAATATAAGATAGAAAGGACGGTATAAGCTCGACATAGGGAAGTGTTCCACATTTTCCATCCCCTTCCCTTGCATTCTATTATTGTATTGTAATGGCTTCAACCGCTCCTGAATCGGCGTAAGAAGTCATCGATCGGACGGCCTTAAATGCAACTCATCTCGGCTGAGGGGGCTCATCTGATGTCAGTTGCCGGCAGGTTTCGGTCTGGCGGGGAAGTCTCAATATTCATTGCGAGCCTCTATTCTAAGGTCAGGTACCTATCCTTCTTTTGAAGGAAGATGATCACCACCAATTTGATCGTTGTCGTTCGTTCGGAACTAGCAGGGCTCTTCATTTCGAAGCGGGAGCCTGAAAGAGCTTATTGTCGATGAGCTTCGAAGAGATCAACTTTTTGCACATGAATCTTTCGACCGCGGAACAGAATATATCATATATATAGTGACTCCGGGAATTCAAGAATGTCTTCGCCTGGACTTATTCAGAAATGACAGGCCTTTTTTCCACTATGCACAGGTTGAATATCTCGTCTGCCTCTCAAAGAAGCTCAATGACGCAGAGCTAGCTAGTCTTCAGAAGTCACTTAAGAGATTGAATATGAGTCCTATTAGAATCAGAATAGGATGTAGCCGCAAAGAGATAGAGATTCCCATTGCGGGAAGGGAACCATAGCAGCTGATAAAGGCTGCTGGTGGAGCCAGAGAAGAACCGGGCTAAGGGCTGGGGCCTTAACTACTTAACTAAGTACTAAAGCTGATGGAGCGACTGCCTTCCTTGATTTAAGACGAAGGAATCGTAATCTCGCTACTTCCCCTTTCTCTTTCTGTCCTAAGCGGGAGCGGGGAGAAGGATTTCAGTCTGAAGGAAAGGATGAAAGCAAGGAAGCGATAACCTAAACGATTATTCATATTGATCAATGCGGGCTAAGGACGTTGATACCTGAGCTCTCTTCCAGTCTTCTTTTCATGCCCAGCAGCATGTAACTAATAATAAAAATATAATAAGAAAATTAGAATACTCTAGAAGATTGCATAGTAATAATACTCATATGGATTGCATCTTTTTAGCCTTCTATGATGAAGGAATTCTCTGTGCTTTTTCCCCATACCGATCAATCACGTAGAGAGGCTAAGCGCTCTCTAATCGAGAGAATGCCGATTATACAGAGCTGCTCCCTTCTTTCTCTTTCGGCATTCATTCTCGGTCCTATATGGGAGGAAGCACCTCTTCCCCTGCATCCCTTTGATTGCTTAATATCTCCTCCTTGCCGCACTCTTCTCTGGTAGAAAGGACTAGACTTTGAATTCTGTATATATATAAAGAAGAGTTTTCTATTTCTTCAAAAAAGTAAGCTAGTTGATCGAAAAACTTCCACCCAATAATGTTTTCAGCGAAAGCCGGTCACCCTTTGGCTAAGATCCTTGATTAGAAATGAAGGAAGGCAGACTTCAAAGAGTAGGGGAGAAAAAGTCTTTTTTCTTCCGTTATTAAAAGAGAAAAGAAATCGAATGAATGGACTGACTGAGAAGAGGGAGAGAAGGAAGTTGATTGACAGACCGAAGACAAGGCGATTTGACCCACGTTGGGAACAGCAAGACCGATCCTCCGTAGTTGAAGCTGAATCGAGAACAGGGACTAACGTGGAATAGATTATTACTTCGACTACAATAAATTTTATAACCACAACTTGTCTTGTCATACTATAAGTTCTAACTATAGGCAGGTCTTTTGGAAGTAAGTAGTGGCGCAGGGAATGGAGTTTTAAGAACAGGAACATCGGACCTATGCCCTTGGGCTGTTGAACAGAATTCTTTCAATTACCCCATCTCCCACTATAAAAGAAAGTCGTATTCAAACTCCCTGGGGTGTCTGTGGAATAAAAAGACTGAGTTCTAGCTATGTCTCTTGCCTGTCCTGAGTGGAGGCAATCGGTTTATTCGTGAATAAGCATTTCCGGGGAAGATGCTTTGAATGCTGCCCCTTGCCGTAAGCGCATATTTGGCAACGACTGATTCCTTCTGCCATTGAAGGATAAAATCCCAACTAGTACTCAAGATCCGGGACTGAAATCCTACTATTGGTTTCTTCCGGAAGGGAATTTGTAACTCACCAACAGGTGGAGGAAATTAGAATTTATTAAATAGAGCACCAACAACCGTTCCACTCGAGCGGAACTGAAGCTGCCCACCTTTTTCAGGGGGGTAGTATGTAATTGACTTAGTCCCAGAGCTCCGGAGTTGAGAGAGCAACTAAGGTAGAGTTATTCAAAGAAAGGGTCAGGCCCATTTTCCGGGACGGGACTCCTAGGTGAGAGAGACTTGGGAAAGAGACCAGCGCACTTGACCACTGCGATCGATCCGATAAACTAAAGCATCCTGGCCAACCGACCAACCATTGAGAATGGAACAAATAGGAAGAAATCCTTCTTAACAGAGAAGCTAATTCTGCCGTCTGCAGGTCCTCAATCTTCACTTCACGCGAAAGCAACGAAACCTCCTCGCAAAGGAGACGCTCATTTCGACCCAATTACTTTGACTCTCACCCTATCTCGCTTACTCGTTTTGGTTTACCACGGAATAAACCCGCTTTTCATCGTAAGATGATGAGGCGTCGTGACGATAAGGCTGACCAAATTGTTCAATTATAACTGTCCCCATATCTCAATTCATTTGAGTGAGGAAAAGACGGGAAAAAACCTCTATCGTCTGGATCTCCCGATAGAGTACTGGGGGAGCTCAAAGACAAGTGTATTTCGCTTGCTGAAAGGTACGCACCTGTTATGTTAACCATTCCTATGGATATTTGCTTCAGGTGGTTACCTCAATGTCAATGGTCGTCTTCCCTGTTAGGATTTTGACTTCTTGCAAGAGTTGTCTTAAGCCAAGAGGAATGGAATTGCTCGACGTAAGGAGAGGAACGTAATCAAGAAAGTGGGATTTCGTCCTAGCCTATATTATATATATATATTTATAGCTCAGATGAAGAGCTTCTTCTCACCCTCGGCTCACGGAATTGGCTCACTGAACTACCTTTCCATTTCCAGAAGACCGAGACGAGACTTGAGAACAGTGAAAGCTCAATCCCAACTCTCTTATCTGGTGCAGAACCTGCCCTAGAGCTATTGCCAGATTTCATCTAAAATCGAGCTGCAGTTCTTCTTTCAAACCTCTGGATCGAGTCAGATTCAACATATGTTGTTTTTTCATTTCTAATAATATTAATAAAATAAGTCAATGGCATCTAGGTAAATTGCTTACTCTTGCTGTAACCATCGGAATCGGGCTTGTGAGAACCTATTTCAAAATATCGAAAGATAAGAAAAAGAGCGCCCAGCCCAACGAGTCCCATGCTTTTCCTTGGTCAACAACCAAAAAAAGCGATCGATTTCTAGTCTACTTCTTCACTACTACTCCTACAGGCTTTCTGTCTGTCTGGAGGGAATCATTTTGAGTATTCATCAGTCATGCCTCAACTGGATAAATTCACTTATTTTACACAATTCTTCTGGTCATGCCTTTTCCTCTTTACTTTCTATATTAGATGGTTTCATCTGGAAGCCAAACTCTATTCTTATTATCTGAGTAGTATTCGCTTCCAACGCGTTATTTTTTTGTTTCAATGTTTGTTGTATTTCTTTTTGTACGCGCCAGCTTTCTCCTTTTCCACAACATATCCCTGCTTTTATATCAGCATACCCTATTTCTTTCTTTCATATTTTTTTGGTATTCTCCCATCTGAACTCCAGCTACTAGACCACTATATGAATCAACCAGATCAGGATCCAGAATGGGTGGAATTCGTACGACAGCGCCTACAAACCCAGGGACTCTCACCCAGGGAGTACGAGGTCATGGTGCGAAATTTCCTGGAAACTGAGTTGTGTTTTGCAACTCGTGAACAGATTTCCTCTCTCTATCAACTCATTTTTTATGGTCGGGAGGATCCCCAATTCTTCATTGATCCACAAGACCTGGATTCCATACTGAGGGTACACCTTGAACCCTTAGAATTCAATCACCCCTTCACTCTTCTCTTATCTAACGAAAAAGAGAAATCTCCTGTTAAAAAAAAGAAAGAACTGTTCACAGTGAAAACTCCGGATTATCACGTCATTCGTGTTGAAGGCGAAAGCTAGCAAGTAAGCTAGCCTATTAGCTATTCTAGCCTAGGATCGTTGTCGGGAAAGTTCAAACGACGTCCAAGCACCAAACCAAAAGGCGAGGTTCCGAGGACGTAACTAGAGTGAATGACCCACACAGCATCGATTGATTTAATACATCATTATACGGAATTTTCAGATCTTAAGATCGATCAAGGGGCATAGCAATTCAATCTAAATTAGAAGAGAATAGTCATTAGATCGCCATTCAAAAAAAACTCTCCTTACTGGAAGATCTTTCCTATGAAGGTGGGAATGACTAGCCAAGGAAAGATGTCCAATTCCATGTCTTAAGCATAGTGACATTTACCAATCCTTCAATCCGGTAATAATAAAGAGACAAAGCGTCTAAGGGAGTTTGAACTGTTCTCCTATCAATCTTCTTTGCATGAGATGAGACCCGGAATAGAGCCTTTTGAGGAAGGATCTTGGCAATGGGGAAAGAAGAGATAAAGAGAGAGATGTGGAAGCCTTTTCTCCTACATTGTCCTTATGTTCATAAAGCCCTTCCCCTTCCTCCTCCTGTTTAGAAAGATAGCAGCCATCCAGACTTATGCCGAGAAGACGCTGCTAGAATAAGTTGTTTGAGAATAGGGTGTTCAAGCATCTCCTTCTCTCTAAGAAGAGCAATTAGTGAACTACCTGTCCTCTAACAAGCAAGTAAGCCAACTACCTTATCTCATTAGCGAAGCTAGAGTACATGAGTAGACTGCTTTCTTAGTTATAAAATGGAATTGATAAAAAACTTTCTGTGGGCTTTGCTGCTCTCCCCAGGAAAGATCAGAAGGTCAGAAGTGGATTCGCCCTGTGTGCTGCTCGCGACGCCCCTGTGGAAATTCCTTCTAAGGAAGGCACTATTGAATAGCTTCATTTTGAACGAGATATCTTAGTTCGTATCCCGGATTCAATTCTCGTGAAAAGGCCTTTTCGTCGTTTGAGAGGAATTCATTCATTAGCAAAAAGCTAAGCACGCTCCGAGACCCGAGGTTCCTTACAAACTACTGCAAAGGGCGGGCATCTCGTGCAGGTGTACGCTACCGATCTCCTTAAGTAAGGACTAGACTCTGTCCGAGTGTTCGAGATCCCATAGATAGGGGAAGGCGGAATGTTACCACGCTGCACCTAAAGATATCACTATCTCCATCGCTATATCCGAACGAATCCCAGGGAATGTATAAAATCTTAGTGGTCGAAGGACCTAGAAAGCACAGGTCCGAGATCAAGAGTTAGGGGGTTCCCGAGATACAGCCTATAAGACGATGGATGGTCTAGGTGAACAGAATACAGCCTTGCAGATGAAGCCACGGTCGATGGTAGAAGAAGAAGTACCCGCCGGTGAAGTCGCAGCTCAAGCTCAACGGGAAGAGCTCTCGGGTGAAGGGAAACAAAAGAGTAAAGGTATACAAACGAGTCGAAAGTGCTACTGCTCCTGCCACTTTGACTGCTACTCCTCAAACAGAGAAAGAGCCTATGAACAATGCTACTGCCACTCCTACGGTGAATAGGGACCCAGCCCAAGCGAAAGCAAAACGGGAAATAGAAAGGCTCCTACAAGATAACCAGAAAGAAAGGGCTTACCCTACGACTGCTAGCTTTTACTTGCTTGAAGGAGATTTGAAAGGCTTCCTTCCTTGGGGAAAGACTCCCATTACCAGGGACTACTAATACAGCTACGGGGGATGAAGACACCAGATACCACATAGAGAAAAGAAAGCGGAATAGCGGGACGAGGTGAGGAAAAGATCTTGATACTCCGCATTAAAAAAATAGAATCCATTATAGTACTCCTACGCATATTCTACAAGTCTACAAGTCGGGGAACAAGAGAAAGATTACCACCGAAGGAAAGACAGACTGACTAGCTGACTAGAGCTAGAGTCCGGAGCTACTATTACTCTTAACTCTTAGTGAAAGCACTCCTAAGGGTCTGACTTCACCAAGCCTTACCTACTTTACTCAGAAAACAAGAGCAGCTACTAGTTATAATACTAATAAAGCGCTCATAGCAAAGCGGATAGCCGAGCTCATAGCTACCTCACTCTTTCAACCAATAGCTAAGTGGCAAACATATCCTTCAGGGACAGCGGTTAAGGTATGAGTCTTTTCGTAACTACTCTCATCCCTAGCCCCAGAAGTTAGTTCGGGTTGAGCAAGGTTCTTCAAAAGCTTGCTAAACCCAAACTAACTGACTGGTATGGCTTTTACTTGGTTTTCTGCTCTACCCAGAAATTCTATATACTCTTGGCAGGAAATGGAAAGATGTTTCCATACTCAATTTTTCCGGGCCGAACCAGAGATACATATAGCCGAATTGTCCAGGATGACTCAGAAAAGCGGAGAGACTGCCGATGCCTACATTGCTAGGTTCAAACGGCTAAGGAGCAGATGAAAAATTTTTCTTCCTGAAAGTGAGTTTGTGCGCATGGCACAGAGGGGGCTAGACATTGAACTTCGCAAGAAATTCCAGGGAATGGAATTTCGTGATTTCTATGAGCTTGCTGCCAAAGTTTCAGAATATGAGGAACTGTTGCGTGAAGAGAATCACAGGAAGAAGGTTTCTGTGGGATCCTATTATCAAGAGGTTTCAGGCCATGACATAGCAGTGGCCAAAATCGCAGACTCGGGAGCCATCCAACTAGAGTATGTGCAAGAGCCTTCTCTTTTTACTGCGACGAGTGATTAACTGCTTCTAACGTAGGCTGGAGACAGGGGATTTCTTATAATCATAATAGAGTAAGGCTACGTTCTAACCAACCATCCGGTAAGTCAGTCTCAGCAACTATCCTTTGCTTGTATCCAGTCAGTAGTGAATAGGCCAATGAGAAGGCCAGCAAGTAATCTATTGAGTAAGTAATTCCTGAAAGGAACTCTCCATTACTGAGCTATTGCATAAGATAGAGCAGAGCTCCTTCTTTAGTATGAGATATCCTCCCACATCTAGAAGTTGAAACATCCTCTTCTGGAACTCCCACATCCGATTATGGTCCATCTACTTCTTCTTCTTTTTCTTCATGTGCTATATGCTTAACGCAGGTAAGTAGGACTCTATCAATTCCTTTTCACTGGCCTGCTTTCTTAGTTCAAGCGGAATCCAATACCTGTAGTGCCCCACTTTCCTGAAAGCGGAAAGCACCGCATTCTTCTTATTATACGAATAAAAGCTGCTTGCTTATCGGCTGTTGTCACATTGGAATCAGAATTCGCTACGATCAACGAAAATATCGTAGTATAGTAACAGCCAACATAGTAGCTGTGACATGAAGCTTCGCTCCTTATATTATATAGGCTATACATCGTGCTGAATTCAAAAGTTTCCCCCATTCCCATTGACGTTGTAAGGACAACCCCTACCTCCTCGCTTCCAACTAGAATGCTTTTCTGCTGTTCAAAGAAATGCTTCCATTTCCATGGGCTCGATCCCAATCCAATAGCCTTAGTTCTGTTCTTTACCGCGACCCTGCTATTCCTTCTTATTGATGCACAGTGAAAGCTCCATCCCTTTCAGACTTTGTCTCATCCCTAGGAAAGACAAATGCCAGTCTCAGGTCAAAGAGATAAGAGCTATGCCACAGAAAGCCTTTCTCTCCACGCATGGTCACACCAAGGGAACAAAATTCATGGGAACCACGGTCAACCGAACCACAGAGAAAGTAGAAGCCAGCTACTCCAGATTCAATAGCCAAGGCAAAGGAAAGCGCTTTCAGCTTAGTGTTGCATATCAGCTGTTTATCTATCTATTCTTTCTTCAAGATAGCGCATATCGGTTGTTCTTGCTGTTTACGCTTCATGAAAGAAGGGGTTACTTCCTTACTTTAAGTAGTTGATGACGCATATCCTATCTACTCTATCAGCAAAGTAGCTAGGCCTGTCGTAGTTGGAAAAATCCCCTGCTCTTAGCTCTGAACCAGCTCTACTCTTACCAAGCTGTGAATGGAATACAAAAAGCATAACCGAAGTGGATCTATCTTCTGTATCAGCACCTTTTAGCATAAAAGCTGTTGATGTTAGGATTTCTGCTTTTTTCTCACATATCCGCTGCTGCTAGTCTGACTCACTCTACTGAATTCCTTACTTGCTTAGTCACATATCTGCTCGAACTCTATTGGTTGAGGGCTTCAAACTCTCTTTCTTGACTCTCGGCTCACTAACGGTACACTTGCTATATTTGAAAGAAGACGTGAAGGAGTCAAAAAGACAATACAAGTTGCGCATCCTTCTAATCCACAGACAGCTCCAGTCACCCGTCGTTGAAACAGTTTCAGCAAAGCAACCGGGAAACCAATCCAAGAAGAGCAATCCGGATGAGTGCCAAAAGGGGTAAAGAGTAACCTCATCGATCGACCCGCGTATGTTGGTCTAGCTGTCGTGTCACCTTTAGTAAGTGATAAAATGCTTTTCTTCAGAAAAGACTGCGAGAACACGAGTTTTGCAATTGCGAAAGAAGCTCCCACAGCGAGACTTTTAGACCCTGCTGCACGAATTTCTTTCCCCGGTTTGGCGGAGCTAAGCCAATAGCGGGTACTTCGAAAGCAGAACTAGACCCCTTTATATAGGGGACCGGACCGGGGCGGGCATAGAACAGAATCGGAAGAGATGTATCTGCCTCAGCAAGTCAAATCTTCATAGATGTATACCCGTATCTACCTAAGTAGTAAACATTTCTGCAGAAGCTGAGACGAAGCATGTGACACTTTCTTCCTTAAGGTTGGCTATTCCGCAAAACCATATCGAGAGGAATGCCCGGATTGTCGTATTCCACATACACAGGTTGAATCATATGAGGAAGTTTAGCTGCACATACGAATTCGAATCCGCTGCTATCGAATAAGCATAGAGGAAGGGTACCACATACCCCTCTTAGTACAACCTAAGGACAGAGAAGAGGTAGTAATCCTTTTAGTCAACTATTAACGTACCAAGCAAAGAAAACTCACTTTTTATAGTTCTTTATTTGCATTAAAGTACGCTCAATCCACTTATCTCCCTTTTGAATATGGCTTAGATATCCACCCCAATACTATAAAAGCGAAGTGAAAGCAGGAGTCAAGCTAACAGCATGGGAAGAGGGGATTTTCCTTTATGTTGATTGATCCCGTTTTCAATCGATTCCAATTCTCACCCTCGAGTCAGGAGTTCTTGCCCTAATGTAACTTCCTTTTCCTTCGCTAGCCTTGGGGTACTAAATTGAATTTAGAGTAGCCTATGAATATTCCCATAGCTCTATGCCTACAGCGAAAAGGAGTTAGGAGCTTGAGTGAAGACCAGGAAATTTCCTTATTAAAAGAGTCTAAGATAAGGGCAAAGACAAGTCCTCCCATTACTGGAAAGCGGCTCAAAGCATAGTAGAAAAGGCTCGTTGAGCCCAGCTCTGATCCCACTTTCAATCGAGTTCATACCATACCTGGCCGTCGGGGAGGAAGTGCACGAATCTGGTCTTTGAAGGACTAAGCGCAGTTAGACTAAGGGTAGTCCTAGGGGCCTGCAGTCACTTCAGGGGTTCGCTTTGCAGATGTTGAAGGAATAAGGTTGACTTGTACTCTTGAATTTGGCATTTGGGAAGGTTTCGTATAGAAAGAAGTAGTGGATCAAGGTAAGCTTTAGAGCTTTCAATGACAGAATTTCTCTGTAGCCATCAGCCCTCTTCAAGCTGTTGAATATAGATAGGAGATCCACTTCAAGTAATAGTAATACGCTTTCCTTCTAATGCCAGTCAATCCATGGTAGAGTAAAGCATTCAAGATATACCATGCGGATACTCTAGCTCAAGTCTTTCTATTGGATTATTGGATGTATCTCTAAGGGCCTACAACCGGGACTGGGACTCAAAAAAGATATGAGACCTCGTAATGAGCTAATTCCGTATAAAAAGAAAGAAGTATGAGACTTTAGCCTTTAGCATAGAACCAGTACACCTACACTCAGAAATCCTGACCTATTTCTTTTTGGAAAAAATAGAAAGAAACTTCACGGATTGACTGAAAAGGGGCAAAGAGAATGGAAGGAGAAAGCGGCAATCTAGACAAATAAGCGAGGGAAGGGAACTTTGTCTCTAGTGTACTTATATATATAATATATATAAAAAGGGATAACCTTGCAAGTTTTCCTTAGTAACTCAAAAAGAGAAGATCCATGAAAGGGCTTTCTTAGTCCTACCTAAATAAAGGGTAAGCGGGCAGGCAGGATGCTATCCCTCCTTAGGATCGAAGTCAAGACTTCCAAAGATTAAGAGAAGATTTACAAAGAAACCAAGGAGTGTCAAAAATCAAACCCCTACACATAAGGGAATCTTCTGAATTAGGAGTAAATCACCCCGAGAATCTCTCATACCATGGTTGTTCCATAGTAGCTCAAGAAAAGTCCTATCTGGAAGAGATCAAATTAGCGAAGAAGTTTCGATTAGTACATGAGGTTATTCCTTTGTTTTGTATAGTGACATCAAAAATGAACCATCCAATTCCAATTGAGAACCAATACCCTTTCTTTGGCAGCTACATCTCAAGCTTCTATCCCTAATCAAAGACCCCATCCTTAATTCTATAAAAAGGAGGGAACTCAACCTAAGGTAAGGAGCGGCGAAAGTTGCAGCAGCGTCTAGATCTCCGACTACTCGTACTCGGTCTTACCCATCGTGCCCCCCTTAGAAAATATCGGAACTCGGACAGAAAGCTATCTTTTAGCTTCCTCGGAGCTTCAGCGAGGAAGCGCGGTGACAGCGTTTAAGCAGACCTGTTTGAGCATGGGTAGTGACCCGACTACTACAAAGGACAATAACGAAAGAAAGATTTTCGATACCTTTTTCGCCTGCTCCCACCCTGCCGGTGGCTTCAATTAGGGTCTTGCCTGATGATACATGTGGCGAGTAACCTTTTCTTTGGTAAGTACAGCTATCTTCTTTCCCTGTTTGGCTGCTTGGTTAGTATAGTATGCCTTTTCTCTCAGTCTTTCTAAGCATCAGAGATCCAGTCGGGTCTCGCACTCCCATCCTCATCCTGTTGTGTGGTACAACAAATCAATCACAAAAAAACAACTGAAACTCCGATACATTATACTAGAATATGTTCCATCTTTACTTAAAACTGAAAAAGATGTTTCCACCTGAAGAAAAAATTGAGGAAAGAAAGCAATATTAAGAGCAATCAACGGCAACATCTTATTTAGAGACCGCTCTCTCCTCCCCGGCTCTAAAGAAGGGTAGGGTAAAAGTACGGATTGTTCTAACTCTTTTCAACGAAAAATACGGTCTTTTTAGAAAGTGTCACCTTGGCATTATAGGCTTTTCAGATGATACCTGAGGTTACGAGTTACATACTTCCAAAAAGTGGAAAGCATTGATAGAATGTAAGTTTACCCTGTGGGAATATAACTGTATAGTTATAGTATTCTCTTTTTGGGGACCTTCTTTTAACCTTAGATCTGGTGAATTCTTTAGCCCAGACGAACGCTAATGCTACTAGTTCCTACGAAGATGGAGGAAAGGCGTCTATTTTCGACAAGTGTGTTTCAATTTCCAGGAATAGTAAATTGAATCGACGTAACCCTGGCGGATTTGGCCCTATCTTTTGATATTAAGACAGCTTATGGAGCAGTTGATGCTCTTGATTAATAAAGCAGATCGCTCACTCCCTTTAACATCTATAGCAGCTCAAGTTCGGAAAAAGAAAAGACTTAGCTTGAAACGGGATTAAGTTGAATTAATCATTTCAACAGCATCTACACGAACGGCTTTGCGAAAAAAAGCTCAATCAAACCCACTAAAGGCATTCGCTATAATATTTATAGACAGATAGATATGGAAAGCCTTCCAATGAAAGACCAAGCCTATCAAGAAGAAAGGAATAGGAAGCAATTCCCAAGCTCTTATGGGTAAACTACAACGTCTGCCCTAACTTCTTTGAATGGATGGATCTGAAAGAGCGTCTTTTTGGGGGTGCAGAGTTTTGGCGGGGAACGGGAAATCAAAATTATAGGTTCACTTGTGATTGGAGTGAAATCGTAACTATAGAATCTATCTCCTTCCTTCGATTTTGGCCAGGCGAGAAAGCTTGAATCAATTTTCAGGGGCTAAAGATATTCAAAATGAGAAGGGACGAAGCGCTTAGTAGGAATAGTCCTTTTATTCCCGGGGATTGAAAGAACTGTTAGCTAGCTTTCAAACGAACTCTGGTGCTTCTACGATTGTAGAAGTATTTCGTTATCAGGGATATCTATATATCAACGATAAATAAATGTGGTTGAATGCGAGCTAAGAAAGAAATGCTAGATATTCCACGATCTTAGTTAGAAGTTAGACTAAGAAATTAGCCTTGTTCTACTAGTACTAGTCAAGTAGAAAGGTCAGTCTCTGTTCATTTATAAAAATATTCAATATATAATTGATACCAGATATTCAGACTACAGGAAAGAAAGCACCGGAGAAGTCCCAAAGACTATCACTGGATTTTTATTCCAGAAAACCTTCCTCCAGGAGTTCAGTTCTTTTCCTTGGGGCAGATGTGGCATTATCTTCCTATTATAAATTATAAGATAGCGTGAGGTGAAGCTACCTCCACTCTTGGGTTTAATGTGCTAACCGCGACTGTGTGTGAACATAAAAACCTACGTGCGTGGACTCAGAGTCGAAGGATATCGTGAACTGATCTACGACTCTGTTTTGTTTGACAATTTATTGCGTCTGAAGACTCTAATATGCTCTCATAGTGCAGATCCCTTTCATTTCCATTTCAACTTCAAGAGGAGAATTATTGATATACTTGCAAATTTTGGTATGTCACTACAGGTGGACATGCAGGTGTGGGAAACTTCCCCAGTTGTGAAATTAGATGCTGATAAGATTGGGCTTTCATATCCTAGGTAGAGTGGCATCTTTCTTTTAGCTGCTCTCTATTTCTGTTTTATTCTAATGTAAGAAAAAAACCCCGCGCTAACATACAAAACTGGTCACAAAAAAAGGTAAAAGAGACAAAGGCAAAAGCATTGACTGAAGCGACTTTTGCAGTTATATGCCGAGACATGGCTTTTTTTACCAATTCTAGGATTTTTTCGCTCTATTTATCCTTCCTATGGAGTAGGAAGAGATGGGGCATCAAGAGAAACATCAGTATAATCTAAGACATAACAGAATGAGCTAAAGATGAGGCTAGAATAGGGAATGGTTACTCCTTCGCAATTCAGAAAGCTGTTTTTAAGCCCTTTCTAACTGAACCTAGGCCTTCGTTCTCAAACTTAGTAGTTCAAGCAGAAGTAGACCGCATTCAGTAGCAAAATCCACTCGCTTCGGATGTGAAGGAGCGGTTCCTACTTTTGGTTTGATTTCAATTGATTTTGATAGAAGGGGGCATTTAGTAAGATCGAAATCCTGTTCAGTACAGCTATGCCGAAATGAGGCAAGACTGCGCGATTGCAAAAAGACAGCAAATAAGACCACGCAGTCTTCCTTTCTTATTCTTAACCCGAAATGGCTGAGGGGAGGATGGGCATACAGCTCTCAGCAAGAGCTTTTTTATAGCCTGCTTGCTTTACGTTTGAGTGATGACAGGATTCTTTTCTCATAGCTCATAGACCGTAACTGTCATGGATTCTACTCTTCTAGTAAAGAAGCTGCGAGACTGGCTCTGGCTACCTCATGCTAATTTCACTAGCTTCTAGCCTGCTTTTTGCTCTAGGCTGGGCTGTTCGGAACATGGAATAAAGCAGCATTGAAAAGTCGTATATTGAATACGTCATGCTAAGGTCTTAGCCTTGAATCCTCACCGTAAGGAAGCTCCCATTTCTCCTTTCTCATCCCGCCTCTTATTCAAAAGTTTCTAAAAGAAAAGCTTCTGGAAGGAAGCACAGAAGCCAAAATCTCATTTCATTCGAAATAAGGAGTCTAATATCTACGGCTACAGCTACAATCTTAGACTTACGAACCTGAAGCCTGTCCTCTTTCGTACGATCTAAGAAATTCTATGACTAAAGCCGTAAGACTTCCCTGGCATAGCTATAAAAAAGTGAACTGGATTCATCGATCCGGGCTCAGAGACCTCTTCATCATAATCGGCTGAGACTGAGTTTCATGAGTTAGCATGAGGGAAGACCGGGCCAGACTCATCAGAATTAGGGAATTTCCTTCCTATGAGTGATTCTTCCGCTACTTTAAGGGTGCAGGCAGTTGTTAGGGCCAGAGGGGCTTCGAAAGTATCTTGATGCACAAAGTTAGCATTCCTTTTTAACTGAGAGTCATTCGGAATCTTACCAAGCTGTATGCAGTCTTACTAGAGGAAGACCCTTGACATAGAATTGGATTGGCTAATATCTTTCTATTTTTATACGACTCCTCTTGTGTTGAATGAGGGGCAAACTGGATTGATTTCATTTTATGGGAAGGTAAAGGATTCAGTTAGGAGTGAATTGACATAGAACAATTCTGAAAAATACAGATGAGTGGTGGTTCTCTTTTCCGGTGAGGAAAGTGATTCTAAGAAAAAAGAAAGGTATTCCTAACTCCGAATCGGGACTCAAAAATTTATTGAGATCGTTCTGGCGGGCTACATAGAAAAAAGAAGAATCGAGAAGGAGATATAACGAGAGCGGATTCATCCAAGAGGGGATGAGTGGGACAAGCAATAAGAATAAGGTATTCCAGAGAAGACGATAAATAGAAGGTTGACTTTCTAGCTTAAGAAATAAGGGAGGTAGAAAGAAAAGGAAAGCTAAAGACAGAAAATTCAAGAGTATTTAGCTCGATTTCCTCCCTCTTCGCTTTATTGAATCAGAAGTCTTTCTTGTTAATGATCCTAAGTCAGAATGGAAGTCACAAAAGAGAAAGCAAATACTTCCTTCTAGTCAGAGGAATCCAATGGGGCTGTAAGAAACCTCATTTTAAGAACTCTGTCATCCTAACACATTTCCTGTGGAAGAACATATTGGCCCATGTTTATTAGTCCACCGTAAGCAACTCCCACCACTCACGATTTTCATTCCTCTTCGTCCCCAGTCTGAGGCATACTTTTTTCCTTTATTCGAAAAAGAAAATCACATGAATCAGTCAATTCTTTCGAACGGGGAATATAACACAAGCTTTCGATTCTATCTGAATAAGATTGAATCATAGGATCTTGATTCTTCAGATATTCTATATAAGTTCATATGTAAGTGAAGTGAAGGATTCTATTATCAGTCATGGGAATTCTCGGAACTCAATAGAGTAAAGTAAGTTAAGGAGGAAGGCCTTTCGCTGAAAAAGTAAGAGTTAGAAAACTTCTTTGAGATACCTTTTGACTCATATTCCTAAGGATTCAGAGTGTATTTCTCACCCGCTAAGGACGAGTAATGTTCACTCCGTTATATAAATTTATATCATGGGTATCCCATAGTAAAAAAGAACTATATAATATATGAATCATACTAAAATGCCCTAGATAGCTCTAATATCTTGTGCGAGACAATCAGGGTATTTTGATTGTAGTCAAAGCAGCAGCCTCCAGACTGTTGGAGATTTCCTATCATGCTCCACGTCAGGCGACCGGACTTACTATGACAGATTCATTATCTTTTCATTTGTTACCCCTTGTTGGGGTGCACTGGTATACTTGTATGATGCAAGTAATCTTAGGACTTTTATCTAGTGGTTTTTTCAGGTAAGGGTGAAAAGGCGGATTCGATCGTCAGTTAGCAATGGACAAAAAAGAGAGTCCTGCATTCAGTCGAGTCTAAGAACTCCATCGTACGCAGCTATGGTCGAGGAGAAGGTTGAAGAGGGGAAAATTAGCTATAGGATAAAGATTCTTAAGATCTAGTTTAAGAGTGGGTTTCATACCACTACCATGACCCAGTGTGACGAATTTCTTTCCTTCCCTATACAAAAGAAAAGTATATATCTAAGGTATCTTTTACTTAATCTCCTGCCAGTGGAAAGTGAGAGTAGCTTCTTACATAAGAATAGTTGGAATAGATTCAAGGTTTTGACCTTTGACCTTACAGTCCCTTACCTTTACCTATCACATTCGAAAGAGATCTATCTATACAAAATCATTCAAGCATCCGGGAGATATAAAGTGCAGTAGTCGTAGAGAGAGTTGACACTTCAAGCCCATTAGATTTTATAAGTTATTATCACGAAAGGATCACACACAGTTGCCAAGATATAGGTCCTTTTTACCCATTCCTTTTCAGGAAAGTATGGAGCTCGCTTTCAACCAAAATAGGAATGCTTGCGTATTTCATAACTTTTCCCAGTTCAAGTTTCAAGAGCCTTCTTGATGATTTTCGTTATCACGTCTCCCTCGTTCGTACTATGCGAAAAAGCCTATAATTTATTTATATTCCCATTTCCAACTTTGCCTAATCGAAGGCCTCGTAGTCCCTCTTCTACTTTCTTTTTTACGTCGCCCTATCCTTATTGTATCATAATAATACACTTCGCGACTCCGTGCCTGGAAGGGCTACTCATTTTTATTAGTTGTTATACCCTAATGGTTTCTTAACTTTATATAGAAGTGAAAAAGTAGCTAGGCTTGGCGAAAAAGGGAAGACTGTCGTGGAGATTTTCATTTTAGGTCAAGCAAGTAAAGTAGGATTCAGATAAATGAATCAAGGGGGAAACATCGGAAGTGTGGATCCGGGTGATTGTTTTCCTCACATCACTCACTTATAAATCCCGACTGTGACATCATCTGTATCTATTCATTCATTATTTTAGGTATGGGACCTCCTTATATTATATCAGGACTGTACGCGAGATTTGTTGATAGATTCATTTCTACAAGGTAAGAAGTGGAATTCATCCTTACCGGAGGCCAAGGGCCTTTAGGCTACTATTGAGACTACCGGGAAGATTAGCATCTGAGATTACATTCCAACTAGGAAAGAAGCTCATATCTTTTACGCTAGCCTACCTCTTTGATTTGGGCATTTGTCCTTTACTTTGTACTAGGCCGCCATTTTGTCAATTTTTTGAATAAAGTGTGGATAACCTATATGTCACTTTTAATCAATTTGCATTTTCTCGTGGAACGGAGAGACCTCTACTAGCGACTACCAGATCAGCTCACTTTAACATTTTTCCTTCAATCCATATTTCTTTTTCCTACTGGGCTTCATCAACTCAATATCACATATAGTGATGAGAGAGTAAACAGGTGTACTGCAGCCCTCGTAATGGATTTCGTTATTGATGATAAGTCATTTATAGTTCTGTAACAGCTGATTCAAGGGACTAGAAAACGAAACTTGCCTATTTGAGGCTGCTAAGACCTCGCCTGCCAAAAGGACTTGTTGGGGGAGGAGGCAATAAAAGGCAAAATCCCATACAGCAGAAAGAACTACTGGACTTCTCTAACTTACTTAAGTCGTATAAAAAAGATCAACTCTTCAATCAATTAAGGAACTGGTCTCATTTTTTTTAGTAACGGACCGTATTTTATCTTCTACTCGTTATAACTTCCTCTTAACACAACTTTCGGGATTGGAAAGAAACCATATCATCTCAACAACCGAAACCGAGGATGAATGGCTTGCTTACCAACTCCTTAGAAAGAGGTAAACACGAGAATAGCTTTCTTGGTAGGTTAGGAAGAACTCTTACAGAGTAGTAAAAAGAGGAATTTGATCTGTTTTCGTTGAAGAAATACGGGCAGATGGCTATGGAAGTTCTTGGAGTTAGAAGGGCTCTGGTTTTTGCTTCTATCAGCGTTAGCCTTAAGCGAGAAAGCACTTGATCAAGGAATAGTATAGTATACTAGAAAAGTCAGACATCTATAGCTCATCTGACCTAAAAACCACTGCTACGAAAGCTGGCCAAGAAACGAAGTCTGTAAGGGAGTTCTAAATAGAAAAGGCAGGTCGTGACTTATGGGTCATACCATTTTTGACGAGATTCAACTTCTTTTTCTATCTTTTTAGTGAACTATCGAACCTGTACTAGTACTATCATAGTACTATCATAGTAAACCCAGTCAATCTCCAAGAGTCCCTTTTTTCCACCTGCCCAGCCAAATATCTTTATTGTCTAACAAGTAAATAAGAAATTCCTTGACTTTCAAGTAGTCAACAGCCTTTATTTGTATTACCAACAGGGGGCTGTGTTAACCTATAGTGTCAGTTTTCTTTTTATGACCTACGGAAAAGGCCTATCACGAAAGCGAAGATCTGGGCGATGGGCAGACTCGCGGTAGTCATTTAGAGAAATTCGAAACTTGAGGGGAATCGTGTATCGGCTGTGTTCCTTTCTTCTCTTCCCCTCTCCTCCCTTTCCAACCTCACCACCGGATCAAGGTTTTTTAAGAAGCTTATTAATCCAGCCCAACCAGTGCTACATTGAATCAAGGTAACTTAATCGTGATCACACATGTCATGTGAAGCTGCTTTATAAATGGAGTGTTCAGCTACTATTTATGATAAATGATAATGAGATAGACTCGAGAAGTAATACTATATCTCGTTCCTGGCCAGTGAAGAAGACATCGCTGAAGAAGGAGTTGGGAAAGTTGGAAAACTATCTTATCATACTAATTTCAGGAATAATCCTTCTTTCGCCTTCAAGATGGGCAGTATCATGCGCAGAAAGGATTGCCCTCAAAAGCAGTCCTTACCAGGAAATTGATTCTATTCTAAGTTTTGATTACACGAGCAGCATAACAAAAACATAACTTTTGTGTAAGGAAGTAAGGAAAGACTCCTTGATATTCTAAGGACTTAATTAACCTCTCGTAGATAATGAGTATCAAAGATAGGGGGTTTACCGGTATGGTAAATCCGTAAACACGAAATCTGTATAATAGAGACTTCTATTCCAATCCAATCGATCCAACAAGTCAATTGTCGTCAACTAGATCAATCAGGAATATGTCGTACGCTATCTGTCATATTTTTCGGTACTCTTTTATTTGAATTATATTCTGTCTCGCTAAATACAAATCATTCTTTATAAGATTGAGAAGTAAGCTCTTCTATCTTCGCATAATTCCCCCCAGGACTTTACCTTCGCTTTATAGGACATGATGTCTTTATTTAAGATAAGGTCAATCGAAACTCTCAAAAATGGATTCCAGTCCTCCCTACTGTATTGGGATTGGAAGAAGTAGATTTCTTCTAAAGTATTCCTTAAAGCCGGGCTTTATTGGAAAGAGACGAACCCGATGCCTTAAAAATGAAAGAAAAGAAAGTCAAATAAAATAAGGGTTTGATTGATGTTCCAATTTGAATTCGTGACATAAAAGTCATAAAGAGTAGCCATCCTTCCTTCAAGCCTGGACCGCATGTCTTGAATTTCCTTCATCAGTTTCTTTCTTTGACGAAAACAAAAAACACCGAGGAATAGCTTTTTAGGCATAAGGCATAGGATAGGATTTTATCCTTCACTACTATGTGAATTAATAGAATTCACTATACAAATGACAAATGAGCCCCCTTACAATCGCCTTATATACAAAAATTCCGCAAA
Organism: Hypseocharis bilobata; assembly: GCA_036898025.1. NCBI lineage: Eukaryota > Viridiplantae > Streptophyta > Magnoliopsida > Geraniales > Geraniaceae > Hypseocharis > Hypseocharis bilobata. The sequence goes on from JAYMTT010000020.1 coordinate 40,777, forward strand.
GCATTTTCCCTACTTGTGCCTTCCTTTACTTTACGCCTAGAAAGAGTTTTCTAGCTTCGTTGTTGATAGGTTCCCCTATTCGCATAGGCAACAAACGTCTGGGTGAAAACCCGATCAATCCGTGTATCCCTGATAATTTTCACGAGCATCTTTAGATCGGGTGCACTAAGAGCTTCCGGTTTTACGAGCAATGGTTCTCAAAATAGAAAGTCCTATCCTATCATTGCGCAAAGAGCTAAAAGAAAGCCCATGCCCCTCGAGTATGAATATAGAAATTCTTCTTTTAAACGAAATTCCTTGAGGTTTCTATGGTTAGAATATCCGCGATCCTATCTGGCGATCGTAGAAGATTTTTTTCCCTTTTATTTATAAGGGCAGCTTTTTTATTTCTTAAATTTGAAATTTGAGCTACTAGGGAAACAAAGCTGTGCTGTAAATACTTCCCCATTACTCTTTTCCCATGTTGGCACTCATCCGGCTTCTTGGATTGCTTTCCAATTGGCTTTGCAAAAGCCAAGCTTCACATTAAACACAAGAATTGGGCCTGACCCCTTGAAGGGTCTTGCTATTCAATAGAATCTTTAAAGAATAAGCTTAAGCTGCTTGAGTAAGCGATGTGAGAGTATGAGTTACAGAAAGAATAGGTTTTTTCAGCGCATCAGACGCTCTTGCTAGACTATGAATTCGTAACCTTTGCTATTTCATCTCCGGCTATTGAACCTGTGGTATAGAAGAAGTCGCACACTTATCCGGTGTGCTAGAATCAATGGCATAAAAATGCTGCAATCCGAGTTTGAAAGAAGGAGCTGGCTGGACTCTCTCAATTCCCATTGAATGGTCATCTGAGATTCATTTGAAAGAAAATCCCAGATCTTATTCCGCAGGAACAGAGCTTAGACCACTTGATCTCGTCTTTTGAGAGGTAAGTTCTTAGGAATCGATTTCATCACAGAAAAGATCCGATAAAAAGGAAGCGGTTATAGGAGAAGGGGCGAAGCAAGAGGGAAGAAAGACCTGTTACGCCTCCCTACTTTTCAAAGGGCTTGAAAAGGCTTACCAAAGAAAGGTAGGAGATTGAGCAAGTGTAAAACCTGGATCTGCATCTGCTGGATGGGGCTATCAATGCAGAAAAAAGCCCAGCTCCTAAAACAACAGGCTGACTCAGCTTGAGAATATGGAATAGTATAAGTATAACCAGCAATTGAAATGGAACCTGGAGCCCCTTTTAAAACTAAGCTTCTCTATTATTAATGATCTATTATTAATGATTACGTCCTGGCCGCTTGCAAGCGCTCGCTTCCCCAGGTAGACCGGGGAAACTACATATGATCTCCCGCGGCATGCGTGAATGTGGTACGTCATTGCCTATGACTTTTTGTGCGTTCCGCTTGCCATCTCCCCGATGGAATAGATAGTTCCTGCAATGCTCGCTTTATTTCAAGCATTGAAAAGAGGCAGCCTCATGTAAATATGAGCTGCTCGCCAAATGTTAATATTTTTATCCAAAGATGTAATCTTTTCCTTCTCGAATGAGTAATAATATCAGCCCAGGTACTAATTACACGACCTTGACTATCAACTACAGATCAATTGAAAATTGAAAGCATACAAGAAGAATCCTACTGGAAGCAGCATTCCCAGGATAAATGTTGATTCTGGGTGACCGTAACACATCATACTTCCATGCTTTAGCTGTAGTAAAGCTTTAGCTGTAGTAAAGAAGGGCCAACGCAGGATTCTATCGTTGCTTGATCTTGATTCAGATGGAACTCGGATTCACTCTAAATCAGGCTTAGAGCAGCTAGAAAAGGCTTATTATCATGATCTCTATCCGGAGGATGGGGTGGAAGTTCCGGGTCCAGATGGCATTTATGGCCAATTTTTGGCGAAAAACATTGGCAAGATATTCAATCTTCCATTACTTCCTTTCTTTCTCAGGGTTTTGAAGGGAAGCAGAGTGTGCAAGACATCAACCATACTATGCTCACCCTTATCCCCCAGGATAAACTTGCTCAATTCAGGCCGATTGGTTTGTGTAATGTCGACCTCAAACTGAAAAAGTTGTGGTTCAAACACCCTCATTGGGGAAAAAGAATTGACTTTTCGGGCAGGCATCTATCTAACTTACAATATTGTTATTGCACATTCGATGCACCGGTAAGAACCTTCTTTATAGAAGAATAGGTTGCAGTGGACTTTTCTATGTGTTCATTTCCTCTTTTTTTTAGATTGTTAAAGTGTGTTACTGGTAGACATTGTCTTGTCTCACATCCTATGTGGTTTACCGCCTTTATTCTGTCTTAACCTTTTTTGTTCTACTCGTCTGGCTTTAGGCTTAGATCATTCCCCAACAGACCTTAGAAAAATGAGAAAAAGTGGGTTATTATAGGCTCAATCAGGAGGGTCAAGCAAGAGGTTTATACTTTAGATGATAGAGAGCCCTTATTTTCAATATAGCTCTTAGATACTGTCCTGTAATTGATAAGTATAGATGTTCACTTATAAAAGGCGATGATAAGGTCCTCAAGTTCTCTCATTTTGTAAAGAAGAAGCCTTTACCCTCTCTAGTATAGAATACTTCCTTTAGCCATTGGATGGATTTAGAATAAGCCCTGGATTTCCCTGGGCTTCATTCAGGAGAAGACCCTGAGGCTGCCCTTTTTCAAAGAAAAGTTCTGTTAGGTTCTTAGTTATTTTCAGGAGGGAACCGAGAGCCATTTATTTCTTCAAATAAGTAGTTGGGACTTACCAATTACTTTCATATATGATATGGAGTATAGTAGTACTTTGCCTAATTCGAATTCCATTCTTTGAAATTTCGGAAGCATATCTATTGATGGTATTCTCCGCTTACGGAGAAAATCGACTATTCCTTGCGTAAAAGATTATGTCCCGGATTTCCTATCTCTTCTGGAGCGGGATCATACCCATCTTGTACCAATGCTTGTTGGATCTCTTTCTCTATTAACATTATTTTGTCTCTCAACTTGGTGTGTAGTCTTTTTCGGATCGGTCTAGTTCCGATCTTTGCTGGGACTCTTCTATCACGGGAAAGAACCCCAGTTCCGGAATTTCCGTGGGGCGCTCAATCGGCACCAGAACAGGTAGCCCTCGCCGGACTCCGGGGCAGCTGTGCTGGGGGGCAAAGTGGGTCGGAAGCCCCGGCGAATAGCAACAACAGGGCCTTTCTCTTTCTACTGGGGAAGGGATGAGAAAGTAGTCTTCCTTAACCACCCCCGGGGATGAATTGATTGGATACCCAAGAACCATAATCTTTCCTAGAAACAGCTTCTACGACGATAGGCATAAAGGCATGATTAGTTCCACAAATCTCACTGCACTGACCATAGTAAACCCCTTCTCGTTGTACCAAAATAGAGATCTGATTTAAACGACCAGGTACAGCATCACATTTGACACCTAAGGAAGGTACTGCCCAACTATGAAGTACATCAGCAGATGTTACAATAATACGTAGATGAGTTTTGGCTGGTACAACCACTCTCACTCTATTGTCCACTTCTAATAAACGTAATTGACCCAATTCTAGATCATCTTCTGGAATCATATAACTGTCAAAAGTGAGTGACTGTTCATCGGAACTGTTATAGTCTGAATACTCATAAGTCCAATACCATTGATGTCCAATAGCTTTAATAGTAATGGCTGGATCTACTACTACCTCGTCCATTGAGTATAAAAGAGCAAATGATGGTATAGCAATGAACATCAGGATGATACTAGGAAAGATGGTCCAAAGAATCTCGATAGTAGTTCCATGAACAATCCTTTTCGGGATTGGATTTTTTTTATAGTGGAAATGCCATAAAGCGCGAGCCAAGATCCATAATACGAAAACCAAAATAAGAATGAGGAAGAAAAAGAGATCGTGATGTAAGTCTATTATTCCTTGCATCATAGGTGTTGCTGCTGCTGCGTCTTGAAATCCTAATTGCCATGGTTCCGCTGCATCACAAGAAGCAATCGTGAGGAATTTCTTTAGAACTGTATTTAGAACAATAACAATCATTTGCTTTCTTCTTTGACTCTTCTGCTTACTTTCTTGTAAGACTGATGTTCTTTATAAAATCGTGAATACGAATAGCCGATTTTCTTACAATTAAAGGCATAGGAATAGAACATTTATTAGGAAAAGTGAAAGAAAAGAATACTTCTTCTAGATATGGGGGGAAGACCAGCTTAGCCTGCTACATCAAAGAAAAGTAATGAGTCGTATATTACAGAAAAGCCTATAATTTCATAACCACATAATTGTTATGTAGATTGAACTAAAAAAAAAACGAAATTTCAACACAATTCTAATTTCTTTCTTTTCAAATTTGTAAAACACTTTTTTTTAAGCAGGACTTTTGTCCATCAAATGAAGATATCGATTAATTGTGGACATTGAAAGAAAACCATTTATATAAAAATATAATACACTATCCCCGAGCTTGTCGCGTCCCGTTTCAAATATCGATAGATACGAAGTCTTATTTATGAAAATATATACTATTACTATATATTCTAGTATTATATATAGGGATAGGGTATAGGGATAGGGCTTTCTATGAAATATGAAATCATCATCAACAACATGATCCAGTAAAAAAAAGAGAAAATAAAGATACAATCTTTGTGTTTTTTAGATGTAGGCCCGCCCGCATGTGTTTAGGGCAGAATTTTATTGCAAAGCACGAGCCTACAATATGATATCAATATCTCTATTAATAGAGATAGAGAAGAGAGGGCTTAGGCTTTTTGACTTTTTTATTGGTCAATTCATAAAATTATGAATCCAACTCAATTACATCGAGCCTTTCACTTTCATTTTCCATAAACCGGGCATTTTAGTCATCCCGGTGCTTTAGTTCTAGGTCGTAAAAATGGGATTTATCTCAATATTCTCTTGATAAATTGTGATTATTGTTTAGTGTCAAAACATTTGGCATTGCCTTCTTCGTCTAGTGGATAGAGTTACTAATTTGAGTTATTATTAATACATTCCGATGTATGGATAAGTCCAGTTATTAGTGGTTTTTCTGACTCTTCTTTATTTTATGGTTTATTGAACATTTTTATGGCTTTGTATGGCTTTATCTTCCTATAAGAAAATAATAAACAAAATGGAATTCAATGGCCACTTTATTCTGTGGTAACCAATTCCTGGATTTACCTGATAGGTCCATCCAGGACGTGCCAGGTATAGAACTGGAGTTCTCTACCATGGAAATCCAGGGCGCTTTTCCTTCGCTCTATTCAAAAGTCCGGCCTGTTCCAAGTGCATTCCTTTCTAGCATTCCCTCCTAAAGGCATTCCTCGGGTGATTTCATGCTTCTGCTTCTTACTGTGGATTCCCTACCCCAAGCAGGGGTAGGGGACATAGGGACCTCAATCCCAGGCCTTTTTTTCATTCTATCGTGCCTATATCTCTATATCTATGTGGCTCCCGACTCTAGTTCTATCATTTGATACTCGATCTGGCTAGCCGCCCTTACCTATGGAGGTTCTGTGTAGGATTTCAATCTGAGATTAAGACTGTTAAAACAAATAAGACTCTACGATAGCGTTGCGTCTGAATCGTATGACTTTTTCTTTTTAGTACAAGTCTGACTTTAAAATACAGTTTTTGAGCTTCCCCTGCCTGCCCCTGCCTACGAGCTGATCACCCCATCTCATACTTTTATCTTATTCAACAACAGATTCTTTGAAATTCATAGGTTGCTCTGGGGCCAGTGCACCCCATCTTATTCAGCTGGAAGGCCAGATAGCTTAAAGACCTGGAAACGGCAGCACGCCAAAGCAAAAGAACTTGGGCGAGGGCCTCAGATCTCAAAGTAGAGGATAATCGTCGGATTAGTACGATCTAGCCTATTGGAATGGGGCGCAGGAAAGATAAGCACGCTGCGGGTCTGGGTAAGTCAGATAACCTCTTTGACTACCTCTTCGAAATAGATCTGGAGTCTTCGTCCTCTGGATTAGTCTGTCAGTCTCAGGTCAATCAATTGCCATTGAAGAGTAAGAAAAGGATTATCCTCTCTCTCATACTGTATACAGTACGCTCGTTCCAGTCTGGCCAAGGCAAGCTATGCTAACGACCTCAACTGCACTACCTAGCCAACCATCTTCACCAAATGTTTTCCCCCGTAGGGCAGAACGTTCCTCAATGGAAAAGACGGAGCACGGAAGCTATGAGAGCATGCCCACTCTCGCCGGCTAACACAATGGATCAATGCAGGGGAGACTCGCCGAGAAGCCTAAGCTAGCTATCAGCTGCCGTACCCCAGCGGAATCGAGTCTTCTTATCTAGATGAGCATGAGTGGTCACCCCGCAATGAGATCATGCGCCCTAATCCTGGTGTTGTGTGTTCCAGTGAGAGCTTGGTGACCCGTCACCGCAGTTTGCTTAATCGACTCTCTCTCTACCTTATTGATCCTTGCACCACAAGTTCGCAGACAAGCCGCATTGTGCACTCAAGATGATGAATGCAACAATTGAGAATAAGATGTAGATATCGAATTCGACATCTCATCTCTATAATAAGAGAATTTTTGGTAGATAATCCTTAAAGAAGGCACCGGGCTATCATTTCATTTAGTGAAAGCAAAATCGATTATTTAATAAGATGTCAATCATGTTTTGGTGGAGCTATCATTGATATTATACGTGATTTCTTTGATAGAGAGATTTGGAAAGCTTATATTACGTGAATACTGCTCCACTTCATCTTACAACTCTACTTCTTTTTGTCCCAATCGGTTATATAACCTCCGCTTCCTAATGGGGGTGTCTAATCTGGAATTATCGTATAGTGAAGTAGTCTTCGTCTCCTTAGGCTTAGCTGTGAATTGAGTGTATTGAGGCAGAACTTTCTTCTCCTAATGGTTTTTTAGTAGACTAAGGGAATGAATGTTCCTGCGTCTTAGCAGTCATTTCCGTTATCGAATCTTAGCTCTCTGGATCCTCTAAACTGGCATCCTCTACTAAGAATAGTGGACCACCCCTGACCTCTGAAAAAGAAAACGGATTCGGCTCATCCGCAGAAGGTGTAGCATGCTTTCCTTAATCTAATCTCAAGCGTAAGAGTAGTAAGGAATCACTCAAGCGGGCTAGCCCATAGAGTGATGGCAGCTAATTAATAAGTCAGTCTCTAAAGGCGGTATCGATGCCAGCAGGTTCTCGTCCTTTCACCCCGAACACAAAAAGCTGCATACCAGTCTGGAACTCAGCTCCACTCGCAATGACAAGAATTCCTTTTTGGTATCCGGAAGATCTTGTTCTACTAAGGTCACCAATTAGTGAAGAATAGAACTCAGTGACTAACTAAGCAATATATACTAGTGAGTGCTAGCCGGTTGAATGAACTCTTTCTGCTAAGTAAAGCGCGAAAGGGGCAGGAGGAAGCATTTATTTGCGTCTCCTTATTATCAGTAGTTCGTGAAAAGACTCAGACTGGAACAGACTCTGAATCCCTAATAGCTAAAGCAAATAATTCATTCACGACACGATACTACTACTTACGTCATTTTTCCTACGTTGTTGGATACCGATACCTTTTTCAGTCCTATCCCCAACTTCGGTGCCTTTAAGGAAAACCTGTCTTTGACTGACTTTTTAGGTGGTGCATCGATAGGCCAACATCGTAATCAAATATCCTTTTGTTTGACTTTCTTTCTCGAGGAAAGCTTCATAAAACTGATAGCGTTCTATATCTAACAAACAAGATAAGTGAGCTCCTTGTTCTGTGTGGAGTTACTAATCTGAGTATTGCTTGACTAAGTCGTCTGATCACTCTTTTCTTTGAGTGACTATATCAGTAGTAAGCTTATTAGTGAAGGCTCTCCAAGACCCTTTCTTTTTTCTTTTCATGTGATTGGTGGGATTGCGGATAGTTGAATTATTGCTTCTTTTCTGTGCTTTACCTCCTTTGGTCTTCCATCTCTCTCTGTCTGTGGTCTAGGATCCCCTTTGGGTTGACTTCCCTTTCTGCCTTCATGCCTTTCGTGCCCTATCTCGCCTCTTCCTTTATTTAGAACCTCGAAGCCTTTCCCGCTGGTCGATCAGTCCAACTGGGTGGCTAATCGATTACCTCGTTCAGGATCGCAAAATGAAGGTTAGTAAGGATACTGAGTCGATTAGACGATGGTTACGTAAGTATGCTGAGTCGATTAGACTCAGGTTAGAAGGATGCTGAGGTGATTAACCTCAGGAAAGAATAAGGGGGCTGTAGTCGATATACGATTGGTCCAGGTGACGGAAAGTCGGCTTTGTTGCCAGATGAAGGAAAAGAAGAAAATTCAGTAGATAGACGATTGGATGAGTGTTCGATAAACACCTCTTTCTTACTTATGTACTGGTAAATATATACAGCACAAGGTTTAGAATGGCCAAAGTTGAACTACTTAGTAAGGAAGAAAGAGATTCTCTGACTGAACTAGCGAAGGGATAGAGCTACTTCACCTTTGTCTATCAACTCAAATCATTCTTGCCATCACCTTAAGCGTGTCCGGGTCTGAACACCAAGATCCATACTTGACTTACTCTGTCGAATGAATCTTCTTTCTATTGTTGTTCGTTTTCTGTCCCGCTAAACAAGGGGACAAGCTTGTCAACTGAACTATATATGTAATTACGTCGGACCTTATGGCATGCTGTTGAGCTAGAGCTTTTGTACTTACTCGGAGAACGTCCCATAAGCTGTCACTGTAAGCGACTACGTTCCTCCAGCCGAGACCTTGCGGAATCATTCCGGTATTCTTAGCTTTGTCATCAACAGCATTGAATGGACTAACTAAGGCTTCTGTTTATGAATTGCTTCCTTTTGACAGGAATGTAGGTTTACAAATACAAAACGACTTGGTTGGTTACGGTTCTCTGCGGGAGAAGAAGAGGGTGTGTTGTGTGTGACGGTACCAAGAGTAGGGAGCGCTTCGCTTGGTTAACACATGCACACC
>JAYMTT010000021.1:0-49168 GCA_036898025.1 Hypseocharis bilobata
CGGAAGGTCGTCGTAAAATCCCGTCGTAATAACTTATTACGACGGGCTTATTACGACGCTGGCATTTACGACGGACTTTTTACGACGGCCCCGACCTTTTACGACGGCTTTTCGACTTATTATGACGGATTCTGGCCGTCGTAAAAGGTCCGCTGTCCTGTAGTGATGAAACTTGAGAAAATTATAAAAATATATATATTTAGAGAGAAAAATTATATTTCCATGTTTGTATTTATATGTTCTTTCTATGAGTTAGTACATTTTTAAAGTTTAAATACACGTTTTTTTTTAACATGTACTAAAAACAAACTTTGAAAATTAAGTACATGGTAACTTTTTCCTTTTAACTCTTATCATTTTTTAGTTCTAATGTATTTTTACAATATTGTTATTTAATTTTTGAGAAGCTTTTAACAAATTATCATCTCACAAAATCAATTTTAACAAATACCAGGATGTTTTTATTTTTAGCTTTTAATTAGTTTAATTTATTTAAATTGTTTGAAATGTAGACAATATTTCTTGGTATAATTTACTTCATAACTTAACCATGTATGAAACCAATACCAATTATAGAAATTGTTATAAGTTTATTAAACAAGGATCGTATACGATTTAGAATGGGCGTTATACCTACTAAAATTAATTTTATACTTTACCAAAGACGGTAGTTAAAACTTAAAACTTTAATTTCAATCATAATGAAAGAAATGTATAAGTACACTTTGAAAAACTATTTCTCCTGTACAGTCATAAGTTTATTCAAAGACGTAAAAATTTATTGATTCAACCCATTGTACATGTCAAAACCAAATTATCAAATTAAAATTCAAAGATTAATTAGATAGTAACTTTGATTAGTCGACATTAACAAAGAAAAAATTTAACATCTCAAGAACTAGGAAGAAGGAGAAAAATATACATCTGCATATCCCAAGTTACCTTTTTTTTTAATTTTAATTTTTATGAGTGTTTCAACTCTTTTTTTGTGTGAGTCTAATTTCATTTACTTTTCGTGACTATTTTTTTAACAAGTGTTTTTTTAGGCTCGTACTTTTGACCTTACACATGTCCCCCACTGTTGAATTTAAACGGATCTTACCATTTAAACCACAACCTATCGGAGAAAATCTGTGCGTTCTGAGAGAGAGTGAGAGAGTGTGTTCTAATCTTTTGTGCATTCGCCTTAGAGCATGAGCAACCTTTATATATAGTTTCGCCGGTCCGCCGTCGACTGACCTAATAATTTTTGCCGCAGCTCTTTTTTGGTTGTATACTCGAATCTTTTCGATCTCGCTTTTGTCATAGAGTGATCCACGAGACGGTCCATTCAAGAAGGGATCATTTTCGTGATCTTCGGGTGAGTATATTTCTTGAGCTATGGCTACGTACGTAGGTACCGAGATGACGTTCTCGAAGTTTTCGGGTGTATTCTGAAATTTATACAATCTTGTGCGTTTTTCAAGCCCCTCCAGAGAGGAAAATTCTTGTTTATGGGGTTGGGGTTGTTCACAAGTATAAAAAGCCGGATGACCCGGGTCGTTCCTTTTTCTTTTTAGCTTCTTGACTCTAGTGAAAAACTCCTTGTTTAAACTGGCCTTTTTTTCTTCGTTTCTTCAAACCCAAAGTTCATACAATTTATCAGAGGATAGTTCTTCTTTTAGAAAGAAATAAACCCTTTTTTCTATCATTTCAAAAAAAGTTGCCAAAGCGGGTAAATATGTAAAAGATCTTCTTTCTTTTCCTCTGATTTGCTTTGTGATGGAAATACTTGGTATTTGCATCTCCTTCACGAAGCCATTGAACTTTCGCTCTTTGTGCCCATCTCTTCTCGCAACAATTGTTCTGACAACTCCCTATTCAGCCTATTTTCTGATTCAATACTCTCTACCGTCGCTGGCCTACCAGCCAACTTATCTAGACTTCTCTGAATTGCCGCTATTTTTGCTCGAGTGCTCCCAAACTTCTCCCGGCTACAATTAGCCAACGATCCAGCCGCTCTTGCACGATAGTCCCATGTATCTGTTTATTGCACCATGTAAAACAATTATATGGACACCCCAAATCATACAATTGGCAATCTGTCAGTACTTGCCGAAAATCCTCCATTTGGCTATTAGGCCTCGGACGGCCCCCCCTCTTCTCATTACACAGAAGAATCTCATTGAAGTCGCCTCCCACCAACCAAGGAAGCTGAGACACTAACTTCAAATCACGCAAGACTTCCCAAACCGAATTTCTATTCTGACTTTCCGGGGCGCCGTAGAAAGCAGTAAATCGCCAAGAATCATTCACAACTGCATCAATCAAATGAATATCACTGTCCCGCACCTCCCCCTTGACCCACTCCATCCACACCCCCCATGCAAAATAGGAACCCCCAAGTAGATACCCAAGTCATCCGTTAGAGGAACCCCACATATAGAACTTAACAAGGAAGCTTCTTCATAAGGCACATTAGGGAACACAAATAAAGCCGATTTACTGTAATTTACCTTTTGTCCAGAGGCTTGCCCAAAGTGCTCCAAAATCAACTTCATATTAGTGACTTGAGCTTCCGTAGCTTCTCAAAACAAGATCAAATCATCCGATCCGCAAAGAAGACATGGCTAAGGCTAGGACCACCCCTCGAAGCCACAACAGGTTGCCATTGATTATTTGCAATCGCCACTTGAATAAGATGAGATAGTCTCTCTAGGCAAAAGCACAAAGAAATATGGTGACAAAGGATCACCTTGACGGACTCCCCTCGTAGGCTTAAAAAACTCAGTCAGTTCTCCATTCCACATGATATTCATCTCGCAATCCGTTACAAGTTCCATAATAAATAAGAGTAACCCCTTGGATTGGGAAGCCAAAGTGAGGGACTTTAGTGATGAGGCGCCGTTAAGGTGGGGTTGTTAGATTCAGTAACCTCCAACTCATCTGCTTCATACCAACCTGCGGTTGCCTTGCCTATATGCCGAGGTTACTCTATCCAGTGATGATTGATGGATGGGTAAATTTCATATATGATAAAGGGTACGATACGAAGATATAGTTCCCTATAGAAAAAAGAATGAATCAATGCCAGTACGCAGCTATGCGCTCAATACTAGACTTCTTCCCCACGGGAACATACTGTTTGTTATGCAACAACCAACCATATTCCAAGTAGTGTATGAATTAAGGTCATTCTAAGCTGTCAAGATCTTACTTTCTCTCATTCCTTCCTTCTAGCTATTCTTCTTCTTTTTGATTTCATAGAATTCCGTTAAGACTTCCCCTTTCTCCGCACCTTTCTTCGCCAGGCAGATTTGAATAGCTAGCTGAGATTAGGAAATGAAGAAGGATGAACATCGTTAGCACGCTACTACTTCCAGAGGCAGGCTTCCTCTTTGGAATGGAATACGGGCATCAAAATCTAACTAGCCACTCACTTGCTGAACGGACGCTTGAAACCTAGTTATTCTTTTTTTCTTTTGATTACAGAGAAGCGACGAGAAAAGTCTGAGGAATCCTAAGCAGTTTGTCGCCTGATCTATCTAAGTGATTTGATTCTATCTCAAATGGGTCTTGGGATCGGAACCGTCTTAAGAAAGTTCTTCCTGAAGGAGTTGTTAACAAGATTACTGGGATTCCTCTCTCGTGCATGGATGGGCAGTGATCCATTTCGTTCTTTCATCCCTGGGTAAGAAAGATAGGAACTGGGCACAGATAAAAGCCTTCCGATCAGCTCTTGAAGTCTGTGGTCTCAAAGATTTGGGTATAGAAGTTCTTTCCATTATATTCTCCCGTACTGATCGTTCGTTGATACTGGAAAATTCTTTCTTTTGTCCCACTAAACCATATACCTAAGGGGCCCGTTTAGATCCATCCTAACCGAATGCTTCTAACTCCTAGTTCAGACCCACTTTATCCTTTTCCGGACAGTTCCTCTATTAGTAATGCTTCGGGGGAAGCATAACTAGCTAGAACACCTGACTTGAGATAAGCCGTTGACGCACTTAGACCCCCTCCTCATCTTCTTGATACTGATTCTTGGACTTATGAAAGTCTCCCAACCGATGACAAGGAAGAAGCGGAAAGGGAGTTTCCAAGCCTCACAGCCAAGTCTTTTCTACCAGCCTTTTGCCGAACGTTAGCCATGATTGATTAACCCTTTGAATTACTTGCATTACTATCCCTTGCCCTAAAAGAAAAAAGAGGGAAAGCATGAAAAGGTTCCCCTAAGGGATTGCCATGACCCGAGGTTCTTTTCCCAGCATTCTTCTACACGTTGGTAATTTACCAGGGAAAAATAAGCAGCCAGCAGAAAGGGCTTCAAGTCTCAGCCTAGCCTATGGCCTGACCGAAATGGCACTGAGCTAAGGGGCGTAGCGATCAAGTGAATGCAGTTGCCTGGGAGAATGGTTTCACACTTCAATGGTGTGACTTCTTGGGCCCAGGGTACGAGTTAGGTTAAGCGCTCTGGGTCTCACTTTCTCCTTGATTGTTTCGTCGAGCACGTCAAAGTCCTTGTCCATGACATTCTAACCTGAGTGAAACATGAGTTGTCCTGTCCTTATTACTACTCAATTTTTGAAATTTCATTGGTTTATGCTAGCCAACAGATAGAATGTTCTGTGGTGCTGTTGCCCTAGTCTCATAATTAATGGGTTGGTCCAGAAGGGACTTCTACCTACTGATTCGTTAGAGTGTTGCTGAGCCTTGGTTCATCATGGTAAGGTAAGTATTCCCCAACCAAAAGAAATTGGATCACCCACACGTTCTAGATAGTACAGGATAGAGTTCGTGATGACAAAGAGTTCTTTTACTCGTAACCCATGCTACTGGTGTAGCACATAAGAACTCATGGTTGTACGGAACGGGGACTTACGAGGCATGAAGCCCACAATAGCACATAGGGAAGCCCTACGAAAAAGAATGTAGGCCTGGGCATATTAAATAAGTTGGTAAGCCCGTTAATTAGGCTAGAAGACCGAAAGACCGAGCGTTGCCTGTCTAATTCTATCTTACGGGATTCTATGATTTCACCCCAGGGCATTGTTCAATAAGGAATTAATTAGGCTTTTGAAGAAGCCATGATGTCTTTATTATCTTATTTCGTTTGTTCCCAATACCTATTGCTACCCATAAAAAAGGTATAAGACTTATGGTCGGAGATAGCTGCTACTTACCAAAGTGCCCTCTCGCACAGTTGGGAATTAAGGCGAGTCACTTCGTACCTTGCTTGTGAATCACGCCAACGTTATGAAATTTCCTTGCTTTCAATCAGTTACTAGTGTAGCCTTATAGTGCCAGTGATAGATTGGTTTGGAATCCTCGCCTAGAAGAGTCGAAAGTAGTTGTATATCTCTATTTTGTTTAGCTCGTCTAGCAACATTTGCTCTTATAATCAACTGCCTTTCTCAACCCGCAGACTTACTGTGGCTTTAAAGCGAGGGACGACCTTAATCAACCATCTTGCTGATGGTGAACTTTCTTCAGTAGTTCTGTTAGCAGCCGCGGAGCCTAGTTGAATTGCTGAAATTGGTGGAAATGGATTCTATCTATTTAGCGTGGTTCTTCTCTAAAGGAACCCTCGGGCGAAAAAAGGAATTATTCTTCTTCTATCTTTCTTTGTCCCCTCGGTTCCTGGGTGAGTAGAAAGGGGTCGATTAAAGGCCATTCTATCTACGAGTCTATCGGAGAGCCAGTCGGTACGTCGTTACGGATTCATAGCGAAGCCCTTTCTCATTTCAGCCATTGGTGATTGCCCATCTACATCAATAAGAATGAGGCATGACTTCTTTTCCAGCAGCTATGCCTGAACTGAACCTCGTACAAGACTTTCTTTCCGGCCTTACGCTTCCCAGTCTCGGGAAAAGAATAAGAATAGCTCTTTCGGTCAAAGTCGATAAGGATCAAAGTCCAATAGCTAGGGTGGGATTGTCCTCTGTTCTCAACTCGGGAAGGAAATAAGCATGGATTCACCTATTCCAGAAAAAAAGGAATATGCACTTATTCGCTTTGAGGTTTCGCTTTCGAGAAAGGCAAGGCCTTACAACAGCTCATTCCCGGAAGAAAAAGAAGAGGATTCTCAGCCCGCCTAGAGTATAGCTTCCAGCTCGGCTAAGCAAGGACTCCATCCTAAGTAAAGCAGTCTGAAAGAAAGATGCCACTTTCACTATTTAGAATATGCACTTTCCTGGTACACCAAGCTCAGCCGTTGAAGCGACTCTAAGCCAAAGAGACGGTCTATGGCGCTACCCCTACTGTCAGGGAGGGGGTCTTTGTCCTCGAGGGAAGGAAGCGTAAGCCAAGCCAGCTTAACTAATGACTGGTCATTGTTACCGAGTTCGTTCCAACGACTACGACCGAGCCTTTTTTCTTTTCATTCTTCAAGCGACAGAACCCAAAGGTCAAGCCTTTGACTAATATGTTCACCCCTGAATGAGATAGGAGCGTATGGCCCGGCTTTGAATGAGAAGGGGGGTGGGACCCTCCAGCAAGGAGAGTCTGTTGATCTTGTTTTAGTTTAGATGAATCCTCAAGCCAGGAATGAGATTCTTTCACCAAGCCAAGTGGGATTCAAGTAAACAAGAAGGTGATCTACGACCATTAGACCCCTAGAAAGAGGAGCTACTAAGAAGAGAGGGATATAAAAGAATGGAATGTCTTCGATCTGGCTCTTGTTCCCTATAGGTTTATAGCACGCTAGGCTAGCTAAGAAAGGTATTCTATCTTTCTCTTCTTGTTGTTCCGCTCGATAGAATTGTTTAGAATCCTCTCCTTGCTTCCTCTTTCCCTAGATATGCAGACTATAACTATAAAAGATCGATCAGAGAGCAGGGTTGTTCTAAGATATAGAAGTAGTTAAGGGCTTGACTAAGTAGTAGATATGGGATTGAGGGGCACAGGAGAATTTCCTGTCTTGAAACGATGAGAGACAGGAAATTCAATCCGTTCTGTTGTTCGAAAAAAGCCTCGCAATCAGCTATTGAGTCTATCTAAGAATCTATGGTACTAGCTTAGCCCTAGTAAGGCTCACTTTTTGTCTCGAATAGTCTTTCCTTCGTTACAGGCACCACAGGAACTTGACTACAGGCACTACAGCAAGAGGTTGAGGTAGGCGTAGAAGGGCATCTCTGGTATAAAAGGTAATCCCTGGTTCTAGCTCATTCGCAGGTGCTAGCCCATTCGCTGTAGGGGAAAGGCTTTGTCTAACACGACCTTTTTCGGCTCCCCGGGCTTTGACTGTATGGTCACCTGGCAGGTAACCTCCGGCTCTCCAGCAACTTCCTCCATCGGTACCTTCTGGGCTCGTTGAGCAAGAAGAGCCTTTAATCTATTCGAGATAAAGCCTTCCGGGTTGACTGTGACTTTCATCTCTTCACTGTATTCCTCTGGGTCCTCTTCTACTCTTTATTCAATTATCTCCTCGGGATCTTCTTCTGGCTCTTCTTCCACTCTCCCCTCAACCATCTCTTCAGGGTCTTCCGGAGGATCCTCATCAAGCAGCACGCTTTCCTTCTTCTTCTCCGGGAACTTGAGGATCGCTTTGTTAATGCTCTCCTGCACATCATTTCTAAAGGACCAAGATGAGTTAGTGGAATGATTCCAAGAATGATGGTACTTACAATACAAGATTCCTTTTCATTCTTCTTTCGTCGGTATCTTGTGATCAACTGGAAGCGTGATAAACTGATCTTTCAGTAAGAAATCAAAGATCTCTTCCGTCTTAGACACGTCAAAAGTCTATTGTGTTGGGCGCTTGCCGAGCTAGCCTTCTTCCCGGTCTCCTGGGCTTTCCTGACCAGCAAGGGGCACACAAAGGAAGCAGAATTAGGCAAATCTGCAACTGGCACATCATGATTTACATCACTGTAATACGTTCCCATTGCAGCTTTCCTCTTCTGGTTCTCCTCATGAAGAAGCTCTTCCTATTGAGTTACTTTTGCTGCGAGCTCATAGAAGTCTCTTAATTCCATGCCTTGAAACTTCTTTCTCAACTCAATGTCCAAACCCCTCTGTGCCATTTTGACAAAGTCACTTTCTGGCAGATCAATCTTGCATCTATTCCTCATCTTTTTAAAGGGAGCAATGAATTTGTCAGCGCTTTCACCACTCCTTTGAGTAACTCTCGACAGTTCGGCTATACAGACTTCTGGCTCAGCTCTAAAGAACTGAGTGTGGAATTGCCTCTCCATCTCGTTCCAGGTAAAGATAGACTTTCTAGGCAGAGTGAGATAGCAGGTAAAGGCTGGTCCAGTCAAAGAGTTCGGGAAGAACCTTAACTTAGAATTATGAAAATGATCATACTTTGCCAGCTCTCCACATTGAATTGTGAATCAGGCAATGTGCTCTAACGTAGACTGACCATCCTCTCCCGAAACAATGTAAACTCAGGAACTCTAAAACCTCTAGGATATGGCTTTTCTCTATCAATCACGTCAGGATAAGGCCTTGAATTAGCCTCTGGTCTTCCTACCTGCCGCAGACCAGGTCCATACAACTCTTGCACGACGTCCCTTACTGCATCAACGTCGATTTGCACTGGCTCCCTAGGAGGCCTTGGCTGTGGAGCTGAGTGAACTCTCCTGGGCACCCCTTGCGCATTGCCCCCCGAGCCTTCTGCAAGCATACTAGCCTCCTGTACATAGGCACTTGGATTAGTATTTGGACTAGTTGTAGCATCAAATTGATGAGGCAATAAATTTCTTACATCCTGGCGGACATTATGGCCTGCCCCTTGTACTCTATCAGCACCATTTCTCCTGTGCGGAGGTCTCTAGTGAATCCTTGGTAGAGGGCTGATCACCCTCTAACAGATCACCAGGAGAATGTATTTGAATTTGAATCATAGTAAGTATAATAAACAATTCTTATCCGTAACTGTAATTCTCATTTACTCAAGAGAATGTACATAACCTATATGATATATATCCTTATATCTGGGAAAGAAAAGCCCAAGGGAAGAACTCAGTGGCTGACCAGGACAGCAAGAAAACTTAGCTCTGGGAAGAGAGTGGTGTGCTTGCGTAAATGCAAATCAAGACAACTAGGCCCCTAAGGATATTATTGGAATGCCTTGTAGTAGGGCCTTTCATTGAAAGAGAGGTATACCGTGGCGATTGGAATGTGTGGGGCAAGGCACATGGTGCCTGCTACTTTATCCAAAGTGGGTTAGACTACTCGTGGTACCCATCGACATGGAATTGAGATGGCTATGTAAATGTGACTTGTGCATGTAGTACTTCTGGGAGAATGACCGAAGCAGTGTGGCACTGCGATGCTGGGGAATACCAGGTATGTGCAGGTGTGGTCTTTTAGCCTTCATTTTAAGGCGGGCAGAGACGTTCTAAATGAATAAGAAAATTTATTATGACAATCAACCTGGTTGAGGACAGGTGAAGTGTACCACAGGGAGTACAAGGCGGGGGAGTGTTAACAGCTTATAAAGGAATAAAGAGTATCTGCGTGACGAGAATGAGTCAGTAAATGGTGTTGGAAGTGTGTACTGCGAAATGAACTTCGGTATCATGGTGACTTGCGGGATTCAGATATAATGCGAATACGATGAATGTCGATATGATCAAGCACGTGTTCTCATAAACACTGTGATTAAAGGAAGCTGCCGGAGTAATGGATAAGCATCTGTACAGAGAATCACCTTAGTGCCTGGGAAGGGTCCCTAAGCTTAAGGGAATCAAGCGATGTTCTTGAGCAATAAAAGAAGGGTCTCAAGGATAAATTAAGCATATGAGTGGAATAAGGAGAGGTTATAGAAAGGAATAAGATATGCTTGCGTAAGTACTAGTAGCAGTGGATGTCGCCATAGTTGGGGAAGGATGGGTGAGTGAAAGGTAATGTATGAGGTGAGGGGAATAGCTGAAGAACAGAGTCTGCATGTAAAAAGGACCCCGGAAGCTTCTCCATACCTTGTGAGAAAGGAGGGTACACAATTGGCAAATGTCTGCGCGATCTAGGAGCCAGTATCAATCTTATGCCTTACACCCTATGCAGGAAGCTGGGAATCACGGGTATGAAACCTACAAGGGTCACCCTGCAACTGGCCGATCGATCAGTCAGATACCCTGTGGGGATAATAGAGGATGTCCTAGTGCGAGTAGGAAAATTCGTGATACCAGCAGATTTCCTCGTCCTAGAGACAGGCAATGAAGCTGATTCATCACTGATATTAGGAAGACCCTTTCTCCTCACCGGGGGAGTCTTAATCGATGTACCATCAGGAAAGCTGACCTTCAAGATAGGGGGACGAAAGGGAGGAGTTTGACCTCACCAAGGCAAGCCAATTCGCCCCTTTGGACGATACCTGTCTGGGAATGGATGTAATAGACCCCCTAGTTAAAGAGCATCTGGAGGAAGGCACTCTTAAGGATCCCGATGGAGAATATCAGCTGGTGACCGCGAATGAAGATCGGGTGGACAGAATATAAAGAGTCAACTCTGTGGCCCATCTGCCAAGCAGGCAGTTTGAAAATCTTGGGGAACGGAAAGCGTTGCCACCACCTTATAGCACTGAGGCCCCTTCTGTAGAACTTAAGCAGTTACCCGCACACCTTCAATATGCCTTCCTGGGACCATAAAATACTTACCCGGTGATAGTATCGTCAGCTTTGACTCAGGAGCAAGAGGAAAAGCTCTTGGATGTGCTAAGATCCCATAGATCAGCCATAGGATGGTCCATCTCTGATATAAAAGGGATAAGCCCAGCCCTATGCATGCACAAGATTTTGTTATAAGAAAATAAGGCACCAAGAGTAGAGGCGCAAAGGAGATTAAACCCAAAGATGAAGGAGGTTGTAGAGGTATTCAAACTCCTGGATGCGGGTATCATCTACCCGATCTCCGACAGTTCCTGGGTTAGTCCAGTCCAAGTGGTGCCGAAAAATGGCGGAAGGACTGTAGTGAAGAATGATAAAGACGAGCAAATTCCAAGACGAACCGTCACGGGGTGGAGAGTGTGTATTGACTACCGAAAGCTAAATGAAGCAACTCGGAAAGATCATTTCCCTCTCCCATTCGTAGACCAGATGTTGGAAAGGCTAGCAGGACATGAGTACTACTGCTTCTTGGATGGATACGAAGGCTATTTGAAAATACCCATTGCACCGGAAGACCAGGAAAAGACTACATTCACTTGCCCCTATGGGACTTTCGCATACAGGCGAATTCCCTTCGGTCTGTGCAATGCACCTGCCACCTTCCAGAGGTGATGGCAATCTTCTCAGACATGGTAGAGGACATCATTTCAGTCTTCATGGATGACTTCTCAGTCTTTGGTATGACCTATGACGACTGTCTGCACAACCTTTCCCGAGTCCTCAAAGGCTGCGAGGAAACTAACCTCGTGCTTAATTGGTAAAAGTGCCATTTCATGGTGACAGACGGAATTGTCCTGGGTCACAAGGTGTCGGCCAAGGG
The DNA here is from genome assembly GCA_036898025.1 of Hypseocharis bilobata. Taxonomy (NCBI): domain Eukaryota; kingdom Viridiplantae; phylum Streptophyta; class Magnoliopsida; order Geraniales; family Geraniaceae; genus Hypseocharis; species Hypseocharis bilobata. Next base: position 11,410 of record JAYMTT010000021.1, read on the forward strand.
AATAGAGGTAGATAAAGCAAAAATGGAAATAATTGAAAATCTACCTACCAATGTAAAGGGGGTGCGGAGTTTCCTAGGACATGCAGGATTCTATAGGAGATTGATAAAGGACTTCGCCAAGATTGCAAAACCCCTTACCAACCTCTTGGTCAAGGACGCACCCTTCGACTTCAATGACGAATGTTTGAAGGCTTTCAACATCTTAAAGCAAGCCCTGATATCAGCACCCATTATTATTATTATTGCACCTGATTGGAGTCAGCCATTTGAGTTAATGTGCGATGCAAGTGACCATGCCGTCGGACTTTGGGCAAAGAAGGGACAATCGACTACATGTTATATACTACGCTAGTCGTGTCCTAGATGGTGCTCAGCTAAACTATGCCACCACTGAGAAGGAGTTCTTGGCTGTCGTATATGCCTTGGACAAGTTCCGACAATATCTGGTATGCTCAAAAGTCATTGTATATACGGATCACGCCGCTATTCGCTTCCTTCTGACAAAGGCTTCTAAGGATGCGAAAGAGAGCAGGTGGGTATTGTTACTACAAGAATTCAAGCTGGAGATCCGCGACAAAAAGGGGACAGAAAAGATTGTGGCCGACAACCTGTCAAGGTTGGAACATTTACCCAAAACCAATGAGACAGCCATAAATGAAGAATTCCCGGACGAAAAGTTGTGGGCTATTACTGCAACACGCACCCCATGGTTCGCAGATGTCGCCAACTGATTAGTCGCCGGTATTATTCCCGAGGACCTTCACTTTAATCAGAGAAAGAAATTCATGGCAGATTGCAAGCACTTCATGTGGGACGATCCACTGCTATTCAAGCGATGCGCAGATGGGGTCATCAGAAGATGTGTGCCAGAAGAAGAAATGGTCCCTATCCTAGCTCAGTCTCACTCATCAGCCTATGGAGAACATCATGGGCCAGAGAGACGGTCAACCTGAGATCGGCTAAGATCGAGATAGAAATGGTGAAGAGATGCAAGCAGAGATATAGACAGTGTTCCGTGATTTCATTGTAGTCAGTCTGAGTAGTCTTAGTAGTTAGTTCCTTAGTGTGAAACTAAGCTCAATACAACCCTCAAGCTTTAAAGCAAGCCCACTCTAAAAGTCTTACAAAACTAAGGATTGAACCTCTTCACTCTCCTACGGGTTAAGACTGTCTTCCTACCGTTCGTTCGTTCCCCCTCCCATGTAAATAAGCCAGCCCCTGTTTTCCCGCGTATACTGAAAAAGAAAAGTGTTAAGGCTTCCTATACCTTTTACTGTATTCTTATTCTGTATACTTACGAACTCGTGTACCCCTCCTGAGTCAAGAAAAAGTAGAAATGGATTTTCAAATAGTTGGCTTCCTTCTTACATGGACTTCTGAGAAAAGCCATATCTAGCTTAGTCATAGTCTTAGTAGTAAGGTGAACGAGGTTCTATGCCATCCATCCTTCCTACATAGGAAGGCTTAGCAGATGTAACGAGGGAAAAAGAGGAAGAACTATAAATTATCCCATCTATAAAAAGAGAACATAAGTGATCATGAGTCTTTACTAATACGTTTTTTCTTTCCTCTTATTAGATTTGATTTCGACACTTGAGAATTCATAACCACTTCGTAATAGTTTACTTAGTAGGTGAGGTGGGGATAGCTCTTTTCAACTGTCTATAAGGCTAGTGTTACTTAGAAATTCTAGAAAGGTTTTAGGGTAAAAGGGATATAGGCTCATTGATCCATGAATAAGTTTGAATGCCACTTCTTGTCTACCACACTTTTGAGTTCTTGATTGATTCCCTACCTTCTAGGTAGCACTGGATTCCTAAACTTGGGAAAGGAAAGGTCTATTATCAAATAAGGTATAACTATTGACTTCCGTTAGCATACTCAAATACGCATTATAGGCTCGCTAGGTAAAAAGAAGGATACTGACTTACATTCCTATAACTTCTCATAGCTCTTTTTTGAGAGCTGATTGAACCTAGACAAGTACTTAAGTATGGATATGGATTAGGAGACCTCCTTCTTGAATAGTAAGCGATTCCTCACTACTACTCCTACCAGCTTGTTAAGAATGCATTGGATTTATCATAATAAAGCATTTCAAGGAAACATTCGCTCTGTAGAAGCCATAGATTCCTATTTTCATTATGACATAAACTCCTTAAGACTTTTGCAGGAGATAGAATTATATGAGAGAGCCTATACTTGTACTTGACCCTCTTGTCCCTTTCCTTAGGTACCTCACGGAAATCTTTTGTGCTAGAATCCCATCTTTGTGAGCATAATGACATAGAATAGAGCATGTATAATCAGCTACTTTATTGAGAATAGATAGAGAATGTCTTTGTCTAGGGAGTCTAAAATCTTTCTCTAGTTTTTCCTCTTTCCAAATGCTATTTCAATAAACCTATAGATAGGAAAGGCAGATCTCCATGGACACTTTTTATTCAACTTAGTCTCTCCCGATCTCTCTTCGTCTGAGCTTTCTTTTCAACATGCTACATGCTGAAACTTGAGTTGTCTAACACTCAGTCTCTCTCCTTATTCGTGAACATGCAAATAGCACTTTCCCCCTTTCTACCCTTTCAAACTTATTCCGCTTAGTAGGTATAGGATATCATAGAAAGTTCTAGTTGGCGTAATAAGAGTCGTGTTCTTTGCGTGCTAAACTTTTCACTTATGCTTTTACCTATCCTCTAACCTTACTGTCTACCCGACTGATAACTTACTAACCCTTATAGGAACTCATACTCATGAAAGGCTTATGCGTCATGAAAGATAAGGTATAAGCACTCATAGGGATGATGGGATTCAAGTCAGATAGTAGGGCATGGTAGAATATAGATTTACCAAAAGTGGGTAGAATGTAAAGGAAATGTGATAGGACTCGACTTTAGACTGAAGATCTCGTTCACTACTTAGGCTGAGGTTCTTAGTTCTCTGTAGCCGATTGGTAAACTACCTTTTACTCGTTCTTAGGGAAGAGTTGGTTGTTATTGAATTCAAAACAAAAAAGGAAAGAGAGGAATTGATTACCTTAAATGGCTTTTCCTCGGATTGAGATTCTATAGTATGTTCCCGGTTAAGATTAGGAATAGAATGGACTGGACGGGGGAAGAGAATCTGTTGGATATGGTTCCTCCTTCTATTTGATGTTATTAGTTGCTACTTTCACAAGATAATGACTTCTTTGCAGCTTCTGACTGACTTACCTTCCCAACTCGTTTACTCCATTCTCAGGCTTTTAGGGCTATTCACCATCAGGAATGAGACGAAGGGGACGAGAATCAATGGGTTTAGACTTCCTTGCTTTCAACTCTTTCAAAATAAGGGATTGAACACAAATAGAATAACTTCTTTCAGGCTTCTCCTTCCTCATCAGTAGCTTCTTCTCTGCTTTCCCTAACTTCCCACGGATCGGTGAATCTACGGGAATAGTCAGATTAGTTGCTTTATTCCTTAGTTACCTAAAGTAAGAGTAAGATAAAAGGAGGCTTAAAATGAGTTTGCTTTCCTGAGATCTCCCTAGAAAGAGGATGCTCCGCCTTATCTGTATAAAGTAGGCCGTGTAACTCAATATAACTCTTAATCGGAAACTGCTATTCTACTTACTTCTCATGACTGGATTGCAACAACAATTTCAATAGGAATCTCAGCATAAATAGGAATTTCTTCCAATGGGAATGAAACTTTCAATCAATTCCTTTTTAGGATTTTCCCCTCTAAGTTCCTACTAGACTGACCTCTTTGAAGACTAAAAGAAAAGAATGACGACAGAGAAAATGAATCTTTATGAACAGACGAAGAGTCTCATTAGAAAGCTTTCTACAGAGCCGGATAAAGCACATTCATTACTCAATGAATGAGGAAGGAAAAAAGACCAATCAAAGAAAATTAGATTGACGCTGATGCCCTCTAACTCAATACAAAAACTGCAACTTACTCAGTATGGTACCCCGGAACTATAGAGGGGAAGAGGAATGGGATCTGGAAGTGAATAATTATCAGGTCTTCTAATAGAATAGAAGAGACTAGTAACTAAGCAGCCGAGGGTCCACTATTTTTTGTTTAAAGTTACGCTTGTTCGAAGTTCAATTTAATAACTTGATTAGGTTTTTCAACCTCTTTCTTTCTTCCTTGCTTTCAACTCGGTCGGACGTCTAACTAAAGAGAAACTGATAATTCAGTCCTCAAGCTATAAGTGTCTTTTCTGTCTCTTCATCACAGACTGATATTTCCATTCTATCTTAGCCGCTTGCTTAATAGAATTAATGCTTTCAAGATTGGAATCCCACCATACGTAATTTAGACAGTTAAGTCAATCTGACTCCTGAGAGTCCCAGAGGGGATATGATAGGAATTGATTAAACGGTAAGGAATCCTAATTTCATACCAGGGGAGTTGGCAGAGATTAACAGGGAATAGTCAGTCCGTGGCAGGATAAGGGCGTGTAAGCAAAGAAGAATCTTCGCCTTCCGCTCATAATGCTTTCCTAGCTTAATCTAAGGGTAGGAGAATACCTAAAAAGATCTATTCCGGACGGGATTGAACACAAATAGAAAGATGAAGCTCTTCTCAAGAAGGGCTTATAACACTATATAAATAATAAATAGAAGAGGAAGTTCAGTAAAGATAGGCATTGAATCACCGGGATTAGGAATTGATTAGTAATTTCATCCCAGGCTATTTGAATAGATCCCCTGTAACTTCAACTTAATCGACTAGACATTAAACCGCTTCAAACTAAGCAATAAAGACTGAAAAGAAAGAAGTCCCTTAGCTAATTCTATAGCTTATGGCTCGAGTTAAGTAAAGAAGGAACTCTGGGAAGACAGTAGAAAGAAGAGTTGATGCTTTCTTTCCTCAGTCAATCTGCATCAAGACAGCTGACAGAGTCTAAAGCGATCCATATTTAGGCCCTGTTACTGTAAGAAGACCAGCAAGCATCCTTTTTAGATTGATATTTAGGTGCATTATTAAAGTCCGGAAACTTCATTACTCATTCAATAGCTGTTGCCATAGCAGCAGAAAAAAGACATGATATTGCCAAATCCTTACCGGGGATTCTATTAATATTCCTTACCGAAAAATCCCGCCTCTTTCCCATCCTTCATCTGATCTTGTAGGCCTGTAAGTTCGAAGAATGGAAAGTCTGATTATGCAGAGAATCCTCTCTTTCGATACTAGCCCGTATATAAGCCCGACCGGAGGAGAATGAGCTGCAAGACTGAAGTCTTTCGATTTAGTTCCACGCCGAGCCTAGTATCTTTTTGCATGCTGAGAAGAAAGCATGACCGAAGCTAGCAGCAAGGAGTTTATTGTAGCAATCCCGACCTTTACTAACCGAGGAGATAACTTACTAACTCCTTTACACGACTTCTTAAGAGATGAGAGGGGAGCAAAGGTTACGGTTTTCTCCCATTTGAGATAAGGAAAAGAAGCCTCGAAAACCTGCTTCATCAGTAGATCCTCAGATTGACTTGAAAACGTCATAAAGAGAGAGGCTAGGCCTGAAAGTAGAGTTCTAAGTTACGGGCTAATCCATTACTGAAGAGGAGCTAGAAGGTAAGACAGACAGAAAGCCCTTTTGAATCCCGTAGTGAAGCTTGAAAGTCAAGTCTTCAATGCCTATTTATGGCGGCTGACCATCTTCGATCTATTGTTGTGGAGATTCCAGAGTTCGATTTGTGTGAAGAAAGAACGTCCTATTCCAGCCTTTTTCTTTCTAGTGGAGTGCAGTCTGCACTTCTTAATCTCCTATCTTCACCGTAAGCAGGATTGAAGTCAGAAGCCGAAGAAGCTACTATTTCAATACATTCAATACAAGGCACTTACGCCTAACTGGAAGTAGAAAGCCGGGGAAGAAAGGCTAGGAAAGTCTGACAGGGGAGGAAAACAACCAGTCATTTAGCCTTCGCATTGGGCATTGGTCACTGAACTCGTACCAGAGCTAATTCTAGTCAGTATTTACCCCTAAACCCAGGATAATCTCTTCCTAATCCCTTCTCTAGCTCTGTAGGAACTTCTCCTGATGAGGAAGAAAAGCCGTATAAGTGAAATAGAAGATGATCCCTTATCAGCTTATACGTAAAGGGATTGAGAAGCCAGGAAGTCATAAGCAGGAGAAAGAATGAAGTCAAGGACTCTTCTACCTAACATGAAGTTAAAAGCATTGGCAGAAATGACTAATTTATCAAGCATATTAGGACTGAAGTCATTCGAACTCTTTTTTTGCAATCCCTATATGGGAGATTTTTCCATATTAAGTTAGAAAAGGCCTTATAAGGTTTTCCAACATCAGGAAATCGTTATCTTTCGCTCATACCTTATCTTAACCGGGATTTTGATCCAAGATCTTCCCCAGGTGAAGAATCCGAGTGGTCGAAGCCAAAATCCCCTTCTTTCTCTGAAAAGGTAGGAAAAGATGTAGCAAGCAAGTCAACTAGTAAGATTTAGTGCTACAGCCTTGACTTCAGGCAACAAGTAAAAAGCAACTATCAAGGCTAAGGCCTTAGGGGACGAAGTTGCAGTTGAAGAGATTATGATCCTCTCTTCCCAAACCCTGGGATTCTGTCTGATTCCTTACTGGGTAATCCATTACTAAACCCCGGAAGGAGGACTGATGACGTAGTTCAGATTGACTACTGCTGGCCCGCCAGATTCTCTTTTTCACCAGGGGCAGAAGTGAAAGAACAAGGAAAGAAAGTGCGTAGTCATAGCTTCCTCGAAGTCTTTTGTTACACGTGATTCCTGATATTGAGTTGGAAGGGCGTCATCAGCCTTAAGATCAGATAAGGCAAAGGCAAAAAAGCCTTTTATTTGATTGTCAAAGTCAGGCTCGCACAAACAAGAATTCCTAGCTTCGAGCTAAAAGAGTTAAGGCCAATGCCTTAGATAGCTCGGTATCGAGAGGAAAAAGAAAAAAGTGAAAGGATTGAGCCGCCCCCCTACCCTAAGTCATTGCATTGATAAAGATGAGTGCCCTGGTTCCCCGCCTTGGATGTCTTGCTTTGAATATAACTAGTTGATGAACCAAGCACTGGAGGAGACTTGACTTCTGATCCTCGTTTTCTTTTCTGTGGCTATGGGCCACGAACGGTAGAGGAAGAAAGGTCAAATCGAGACTAGAGGTCAGCGCTTTCTCTTTGTAAGAATCCTTTCTTTTATCGAATCTGCTCCCGGTGGTTAAGGTTAAGTAAGGGCAGTAGGATTGGATGTGAGCCTAAGGTCCCCCCTGGTGCTCCAGTCAATCAGAAAGAAGGAAAAGAAGGAGATGATTAGTCTCTCGTTGGCTTGACTCTGTTCGCTGAGCTCTTCGCCTTTTCTTTGTCGGATGGTTTTACATGTCATGTTCATTTTGTTAGCATCCCTAACATTTCTTATCAAAGGCAGGAATTGGATTGGATAAAGCGTCAACTCCTGGAGGCGAACCCGCCGGCGGGGGTTAGGTTCGTAGCAACTAAAGAGGTTTCCAAGGTACAAAAAAAGGCTTCTGGTACTATAGGAAAAATTCTGGAATCTACTATTACTTTCAAAATCGGGCAGTAAATTCATTCTTCCGGTCGGCATCGTGGACAGCTTAACCGAAGATAGCGAATGGAGCTTTGCTTTGCAGAATGAAAAAATCGAGATGTCCAACACTCTTCAATCAATGCATTGTTTCGACGAGACTATGGAAAAGGACTGGCCCCTGGGAACAGGATATATATCGAATCCACTTCCATAACTAAACAACCAACGAAGGATTACTCAAACAGACCATGAGCCTTTGCCCGAGAGACATTGCTATTGCTGTCTCATGACGCCCAAATACCACGAAGCACGAAGAAGGGCTCTTTTTTAGCAAGGTGCCAGATCTTCCATTATAAGAGGAATGAATGGGAGCTGCAAGAAAAAAGCAAGTCCGCAGATCTTTTTCATAAAGATGAAAGGTTCTCACATGGGGCAGCTGTCAGTTCAAGCAAAAAGAAAGGGAGACCGAGAGATGTATAAAGTCCGTTACCAAGTTAGGAACACCTATTATGCTTTGAGATGCTACCTAGCTGAGGTAGCCAACTAGGACAGTACGAAGACGCAGGTTCAACATCTGTAGAAAGAGGGATCTTGGTCCAGCCAAGTGTCATTAGGTTTCATATATACTTTTATAAGCTTTGTACCCGGCACCACAAAGGCCTAAATTTTGATTTATCTTTATAAAACTTCAAGGCGTCCATGAAAACCAAAGGCTAGAAATCGCGGATCATCATGCACCGGACTTTACCTGATCACTTATGGTGGCCCGAAGATCGAATGAATCCAAATTCTTATCAGATTGGAAGGCTAGGTTTTGAACTCTAGAACTGAATCACTAGAAAGTGATATTCTTTCGTTTCAAGCAAGTGGTAAAAAGCTTTGATCGCCTTTCCCCTTAAAATAGGTCGAATCACATCCTTTTTTTAGGCACAGTTGTAAAAACTTATTATTCCCACTTGCTCGGTCTTCCTTGCACTAAGCTCCTAAGAAAGTCGTCTAGTAAACCTACCGACTGGATGGAGTCTGCCTGTCCTGAGTGATAAGGACTGCTAGAAAGATCGCCTCTTAAGAAGTACCCGAAACTCTCAGGAGTTGGTTTTTCTCTATTTCTCCAGAAAGAAGCCATCCTATGGAAATAGCCTAGGGGGGCACCCAATAAAATGAGATTGTAAAAGAAGCCTCGCTAAAGAGCGAAACCAAAGGTATTTGAGTCCGATCTTCCCTCTTGGGAAGAAAAAAAGGCTAGGCTGCTGCTGGTCTTTATTGAGCACTTTCTTTTGAGTTTTCCAATGTTCGTCTTTCGTTTCATACGAGTTTAAGCGGACTGAGAGATGAATCGATGCACAGACTGACGCGGGGCAGATGGGAATTCAAAAAGAATCACGTATTCCACACCCCTTTATTCCCTTAGGAAATATAGATTATATAGATGAGCCCGTTGTTCTGGATCCTGTGCTTACTCATAACTATGCTTTTTTTGGAAATGGAACCAACCCTTCTTCCCTTCGCCTATTGGCTTGGCAGTCCAATCAATGGTACTCTGATTTCACTACCGGCTAGATTTCGGGGGATGGTTACTAGGAGGATAAATCGAGCATATCGAGAGGAGCTTAAGGGATTGACTTCTGACTTTGAAAGGGATCATCTAATAAAACCTGAGCGCAATCTCGCTATCGCCTGGCAGTGTGCCTCTTCCTTACATATCTCGTATATAAAGCTAAGTAGAAAGGATCAGGCTTGCGAAGAAAGGCGCATAAATTCTTCGTTACGGTAGGAGAATAGAATTCTAATTCTATAGGATAGGAATCGGGATCTTGCACTTTCCAGACCGGTCCTTTTAGCGCTTAGTTAGTCTAGTCTTTGAGCGAGATCCAATGACTCTGGTTTGGTTCTAGTGAAAGCGATGAAAGTATAGCTGTGCTCAACTCCAGTTGAACGAGTAAAGGTTATACAGCGAAGAGCCCGGTAAAGGCAAGGCTACCTTATTAAAATGAAAGAAAACATTCGTTACACAAAAGCCTATGCTCGTCCTTAGTTGCCGAATATAATGGAGGTTTTAATCCGACGGATCAACCGTAATTGGCAGGTAAAATGAGGCATCGACGATGGATGTCCTACTCTGACTATACTTGTGATCTCTAAGCGGAATTTTCAGTCATCTATTCCTCCCCTAGAGAGGATGAACTAGCCTAGAAAGTAGTGCTATAGAGGCGAGTGGCGGTATTGGCGAGCACAACGCCTCCCTTAGAGGGAAGTTTACATTCAAAGGTCTTGTGGGAACTCCTTCAAGGTAGCCATAGTACTATTGCTTGACTTGGAGCTTAAGTTAGAAAAGTTACATGCCGCAGGATTCATAGAATCCATAGATTATCCCAAGTGGTTGGCTAACATAGTAGCCGTCCCAAAACTGAATGTAAAGATCCGGGTCTACATTGATTTTCACGATCTTAACGCATCAATGCCAAAGATTATCCTCTAACCGACCACTTAATAGATTGAGTCGTGGACTGCGAACTACTCTCCTTCATGGACGGGTATCTCCGGATACCATCAAATAAAGCTAGTCGTGAACGACCAACCAAAGACGGCATTCATCACCCCTCGGGGAACGTAATATTATACGGCTTTTGGACTTCAAAAATGTCGCCTCCAACGTGCCATGACCACTATTTTTCACAACATGGATATCTGGGACCGTGGAAGTATATGTGGACAACATCTTAGTAAAAGCTTGAACCCAAAAAACGACTTGATCACAGCATTTAGGCAGGGCTTTAGTAAAAGATATCAGCTAAAGATGAATCCAGTAAAGTGCACGTTTGTAGTCGAGCCCCTAGTTCAAGTTATAGGACGCGGTATTATAGATTCTAGTTAGATCCCGCTAAGGCCAAGGCTATCATATCTTTCCCTCCCCCTAAAAACATGAGAGAGTTCAAAAGTCTACAAGGAAGAACACAAGCCATAAGATAAGGAGGGTTAATATCGCCAGTCAGGTGTAGTCCTTTTTAGGACTGACTCAGGAAGGATGTGAGATTCGAGTGGACTGAGCATTCATTTGATGAAGATGAAATAAAAAGATACCTCATGAATCCACCTATACTAACTATACTAAAGGCACCTAAAAAAGGTAGGCCCTTTTGTACGTATCAGTCTCGGACGTAGGTATAGGATGCTTGCTAGCTGCAGACGATGACGATATAAAACAGCATTTATTACCTAAGTAAAACTTCCGTGGAATACGGAAAAAATTACTCAGTAGTAAGTAGTAGAAAGTGTCTCGCACAAACCAGAGAGTCAAAAACAAATGGTCTCTTCCCCCACCGATCTGAGTAAAAAGCGAGCTGAGACTTTATAACAATCAATTGAACGTAAGATAAGAGGGAGTGCAGATATTTATTAAACCAACAAAACATCACTCTGGCTTACAGTCACCAAGGCATGGAGGAAAGGTATACAAAAGGTATACAGTCGAGAAAGAAAGCCAAGACAGACATCCAGGAAGATAATTGTTTACAGACCGGAGAGATATATTGGTTTAATCAAAGACCGATTTGAAAGAGCAGAGAGAGGAGACAGGATTGGCGAAAGAGGCTCGCTGGAATGAAGTAATCGATAGGACCTGTTCCCCCATTGAGAGTTCGGTCCTATCCAATCCCATCCTCCTTCTAATCATCTTAGATGGAAGCACGACCAAGACTGGCTTGCCCCTGATCTACATTTTCCCTTCACCAATAAAGCCTGCCTACTTTACTTAGCACTACCTGAGACGGAGCAGCACCGCTTGCCTTCCTTCGTTTCATTACAAAGGGGAGCTTTGATGCTATGCTCGTCCTAATCAATACTTTATTATCTCTGCTTCTGATGCGTGACGTGTGGCGGTAGAAGCTTTTTTTTAGTTGATTCGGAAGCGGAGTCAGAGTACCGCACCGACAATCTCGCTTCGAAAACAACCGTGGAGCGGTGGAAAAACTGTCTAGTGACCTTCCTTCCATCGACTTGGCTTAACAATAGGTTCCGAGGTTTCCAGTAGGAAAAGTTTCCTAATCCGGAAAGAAATAGATATTTAGATATTTCTCCATAGTCAGCTGCTGCTGCCATCGTTTTTCTTTTTTCTTTATTATATTAGTGAGAAAGACAAGGAAGACTAAACACAGCTAGTCGTGTTTCGAAATGGGACAGAGAGGTTTTTTGTCAATGCCTGCCTCTCCTCCCCTGACCAGAAAGCGGATCTGGTCTCATAAGCCAGAAAGCCACTTTATCTACATAGCCGACAGCCTCTCTCTTCTCTGTCCTCTAACCTTCCGCTTTCTTTAACCTCTAAGCCTTCCCCTCCCTAAAAGAAAGAAAAATCATTCTCTTTTTTTTACGACCACTGGAACAGCTACCTTTTCTCCAGATTGAGCTATCGGAAATGGCCATAGAACTCATTTGAAAGCATTCCCATCTGATAAGCCCCTCCCCTTGTCTTGAATATAAATGGACGTCTTTTCTTTATTAATGGTGGCATCTTCTTTCATTTGAAACAGTTGATTCATATGCTTTTGTCTCAGCGGATGAAACAGCATATTTAGATGCAGCAGATGGGGATTGCTGAAGCGGAGGATTACTTATTGTCCTCTCCTCTTCAATCTTTGAAAGCAGATGCAAGTACTATAGCCGGAGTTTAAGATGACTGTATTATTTTCTATAAGAGTGCATGAGATGTAGGGAACATTAAGGAATCAGTCTATATAGTGTAAGAGCCCATTTCCTTTGCCTTGACTTCACCAATATTAAAGCTGTCTCTTCTCGCTTAGGTAGTGTCATTTTTCTTCTTCTTCTTTATAAGTCACACTGCACTACGTCTTCCCTGTCTGAAAGAGAAGTGAAGTGACCAATAGGTATTGGGCACGAAGGCTATCAGATAGGTTGCTTTCCTTAAGATCTACAGAATACGTTATAGATGAGCCTGCCAACCCTTCCACCGGAGCGGTTTGGTTGAAAGTCCCATCCATAGGGAGTGTCGACAGAACCGTCATACACCACTTCTGAAGGGAATGTAAAACACGCGGGATAACCCAGTTACCTATGGCAAATATCCGACGCTTCCCCCCACCCTCTATAGACTGACCTAGTCGGCCGAGGCTGGGCATAACCTCAACTCTGGACAAGGATGTCCGACTCTAACAGCTTCCTCAAATGCGGAACAACCTATCTGCGAGATGAGTTCATTGTTAGGGTCAAAACAATACCTCGTCCAAGGAAACCACAACGCGCCTAACCAATTAGCTTGTTGACGTCCACGGAACCTCTGGCTGAAAAGATTGAATTACTTCAAAGGGAGGGGTTTATCGGCGAATTCCGGGTATTCAATCTCTTTTTTCGGACTTTGCCGGGCTCTTCCCTTTCCTTTGATCAATTTCCTCCAACAAGCTCTTGAAAGTCTTTGACTAAGCCTTCTTCCCGCTCTACTGGAAACTTTCCAATATGCTTCGAGTGCCTAAAATATAAGATAAGAGGAAGAGGTTCAAGGATGCTCGACCGATAGGGAGAGGAAGGAAGGATTTCGATTGAAGCCAATTCAACCGCTTCGCCCCTATTCTTTCTCTAAAGTAAAGGTATCGACAGAAAGAAGTCCCTAGCTTCAGAAGTGGCAGCAGTGCTATCGTATATAAGAGAAAGGCTGCTTTTAGGAGTGATCCTTCCCTCTAACCGAAAACTCTAAATAAAAGAAGCTAAAAGAGATGTGGCAAAGAAGGAATTTTTAGAGTTGCGTCGAGAAGTTCCATACCTTCTTGATAGAGTCCATTGCCTTGCTTGTACTTAAGTCACAAGATTGGCTTGGTGTTCAGTGTCAAAAAAATACAGGATTTCCAATCATCCCTGCTCCTCGAAGTCTTTCTTCGACCTTTGAAGTTGAACACTTTCTTAAGAGCTGGAAAGTGAGTCTGAAGCGAGTTGGTATGGTCTAGTCCGATTCACAGGCTATGAGAAGGCCTTCCCAACTCTTTCATAATCGTTCGAAGAAGTGGCCGAAGAAGGACCGGCTGGAGAGTAAGTAGTACTAAAGTCTGTTGGTAGGTAGGGTCAAGTTGTTGAGGGGGAACTCCGCCTCTATAGTATAGTAAGTAAATAAAGCATAGAAAAAGTGCGTTCTATAGCTAGCACCAATTGAAGAGGTTGAGGAGAAGAGCCGCTAAAGCCCTTTTTCACTACGTAAGCCTCGGGCTAGTGCTTTATTGAAACTAGCCCTGAACCAGGGCTGAAGGAATAGCACGCAAAAGCCGGTTGGGTCGGAAGAACAAACTTCTTTCAGGCTTCAAGTCTTGTTGTCTTTCTTTCGGTATCCTTAGGTTAAGAATAATCATCCTATTTCCTTTCAAGGAAGTTATCAACCCTATATCTGTGTCCTGGCACTTCATAGAAGAAGGAGCTTCCTTAAATACTTAACTACGCTGGATTGACTCTGTAAGCTGGAGCCACACCACCAAAGCAGGAGTGCTTGACTGGACGAAGTCTGCTATAAGCTCATCCCGAGGAAGCTTCTTTGTCCACAAGGCTTCAGGTGAATAGCTTTGATCAGATCAAATAATATATATATGGTATAAAAAAAATCATGTCAATTAAGAAATTGCAGCCAGGCATGGCGAATCCCGTAGCAAGAGAGCAAGTCATGCTTTGATTATACCACCTAAAGGTATCCACTTTGATCATATCCCTCACGGAACACTTTATATAAGATAGGAAACTTGATGAGAGGTTCACCAGGTTAGACCACTAGAAGGAATGGAATGATGGCTTACACCACTAGGATAGGAGCTATTCCACCAAGATCAAATGAGGGCCAACTAGGGGACTTAGCCAAAGGATTCCAATTCACTTTTTCAAGGTACCTCTCTTATTAAAAGGCTAGTTAAGAAAGATTCAAAGAGAGTTGGAATGCATCGACAGCTTTTCCTGCGCTTACTCCTCAAGACAAAGAAAGGAGGGCAACTTAGCCGGCTAAACGATAGCCAAATGGTCAACCCCCGCTGCTTAACCGGAATCGAAGACTAGAAAGCTAGCACAGAATAGGTTAGGTACTTTACGGAATATGGATGTAGTACTGAACAGCTAATGGAAAGCTAAAGAGACTAGATGGAAAGCGTACGGGATCTACGGGCTAAGAGATTTTTCCACCTCAAGCCAAAGGAAATTCAACCTTTGCCGATAGACCAATCAATGGTGAAACAAGACCTGCAAGCACATAAACTCGATCTTCAGCCCTTGCTTCGGGAGGGAGTTTATAAATACAAGGATTAGGATCTGAATGAAAGGCTTACTGAAAGTCTTATGCCTTAGGGTGAAAGACCCCAATCCACTTGATACAAGACTTACAACACAAAGAATCCCTACAAGAAAAGAAGGAGACTTTACCTTTACTTAGAGAGGGGCAAATGAACCAACAAAGAAAAATTCTGACTTGAAAAAGGCGGACTAATTCCTTACTCTAACAAGTAAGCAAGTAAACTACCTTTCGTTGGGAGACTTTTTCCTTAAGTTAACTTTCTTTCATGCCTCTTCAATCGATATCGAAGAAGGTCACAGAGGTGTACTAGGCAACAAGAACATGCCATAAAATGCATTATGGAAAGCCTTAGGACGGAATTCCACTATTTTCAGTAGTAAGTAAGAGTAAGGAGCAAAGCGTGAAGGTAGAATATGCGCAAGAAAGACATGAGTTCATAAACCGGCGGATAGGGTCAGAGGTTAGCATTCCTGCAGTTAAGTAGGACGAATAGTCACTTTTCTGATACTCTTTGATGAGAGATAGGCGAGGCGGGAGTCAGCGAGACGTAGCAAGTAAGCCTTCACATATAGGATTGTCCTGACAGACGGTATGCAATCATATGTGCCCAGAACTCATGGTCCATCAGAAGTAAGTGGGAATTGATATCATAGGCTAAGTTAGACCAAAAGCTGCAAATTTTGAAAGGCTTCGGTTCACTGAAGAAGGTACAAGCGGAGGAGAGAGAAGAACCTCCAAAGGACTATTATAGTCTAACAGCAATGGTGTAGTACCACTTATACCACTCAAGAAGTAAATGGTCAATTATGCGCACATAGTTCGTTCTTTAAGATAGAAGAAAAGAAGTCTTCATCTTCTTTAATAGAAGTCAAGTAGGGGCGGGGAATTTAGAATCTCTCGTGGGCGAAGCGATTAAAGGAGATAAAGGTGCTTCTATAAAGCTAAATCGGTTTAGCCTAGGAGACATGAAAGCTTGAAAATCAGTCCCTTAAGAGCTAAGAGCGGCTGATTCTGTAAGAGCTTCTTCTTCCTCCACTGATCACTCCCTTTGGGAAAGAAGAACCTAGGACCTATTCACAGCTTCTTCGAAGCCTCTATATAAAAGTGCATTGCTTTCTAGTTAAAGAGCATTGTTTAAAGCCTTTCGCCAGCTACCTCTTAGCAACGAGATGTGTGATTGGCTATGTTCTGCCTTTCCTTGATTAGGATTTCTACCCGCAAATGACTGAACTGCCTTTCGAACTGAACTACCACGACTCTCGCTAACTGCATCGGATTCTGTGGATAAAAGAAGACTAGCTGAAAGAGCGGATTTGATTCCGAACCGCTCCCTTTCTCTTGCTTTTTTCCCAGAGCTAATGGGGCACAAACGATAAGAAGAGTGTATTCTCCTTGCTGCCTTTCCTGGGGAACCCTTCCTTGCATTCTATTATTGTATTCGCTTCAATCGCTCCTGAATCGGCGGATCTAAGATCGGAATACCTTACTTTAACTGCTAGAGGTGGATTGGATGAGAGGCCGCTATTTGCTTGCTTCTCCTCTTCGCTCTAGTTCACCTGGTTTACAACGGTCTGTTTGCTAGGTTTTAGACGAGGGCTAAGGGCGAGTCATCCCTCTTAGCAGCTCTTTCCTAATTAATCAGCTTTTGTGCTCTCCGCGGAAAGACTTTGAAGAATTCCACCAACTATCTGAAATGTTGGCAAACAGGGCCATAGTAGTGACCAACACTACCTTTTCCTGATCATCATGGCTTTTTCCCTTTGCCTTTCTTTTATGGGCACTCAAAAGTCAAGTGACCTTTCTTCTTCCAGGACCAACACTCTATGTTTTTCAGGTTCTTCTGCCGCTTCGAAGAACTTTTTTTTTACTGTCCACAACGTTCATATGCTTTCTTTTTTTTCTTGTTTGGCTACAACGGGTACGCTCTCTAGAAGATTTGCTCGGGGCTGTTCACTTTCACTTGGTCGCCTGCTATCTTTCTTTGAAACCTCTTTGCTTGCGGAGGCAGGAGTGGAAACGTCTGAGAGAGCGCTTCGCGAAAGAATCGTGTGGCGCGGGGAAAGGTTTCCCGTTGGGGTTTCCGGCCCCCCTGGTCTTCACCTAATTGTGGAAGAGGGGAGGTGCGTTGAGTATCAACTCTCTCTCGCGCCTTTCTTCAGCTTGTTCCTGTTCGTCTATTCGGGACGGGGCAGGCAGCCCACATACATGAAGAGAAGAAGAGAGGATAGGGGGTTCCCTGATATTAAGGTGTAAAGGCGGTCGAAGAAGGCCACAAGTGGAAGCAACCGATGCTTTGGTCATTCAGTTGACTCCGCCAGTCCGTGCTTGCTGTCATGCTGGCAAAAGAAAGCAGGGGTTTCGGCCGGTTTTACCTACTATTGGATTTGAACCAATGACTCTCTAGTATGAAAGCGATACTCTAACCGCTGAGTCAAGTAGGTAAAGCTGACTAAAGTCAGAGAAAAGATCTTCCTATAAGATATAAATAAGATATAAAAGGGCGCAAGCAGAGTTCCCTTACTATAGCTATAGGGGGAGGAGTTGAGATCTAGTGCGCTAAAACTCTTCTAAGAAGGAATGAGTTCCCATTCGTCTAGACCCTACAACAGCATTGCGTTCTAGAGGTTTATTTGCTCTCTTATGTGTGGAAATTGACTTAAGCAAACCTTTGCTTCCCACGGTTCAGATTGGTAAACATGTCCAAGAGATTGAGTACGAAGGGATCCATGAATTATGCTTTCGAAGTTGGACTCGAGAATCCGCTTTCGCGTAAGATGACTCTTGGAAAATCTACCTTTCTTTATATTCATTTTCTGACATTCTTTCCAACCAAGACTCCTTATTCAACTCTAACTCCACCTATCCGAACTAGCCTATCTCAATGGACCTTTTGCTATAGGACCAACATTGAAATAAGACTTGGCTGATAGCACTCCCTAAGGCCTTTTCTTAATGGCGTGCTATTATCAACCTCGCCATAAGGGCCCAAACGAGAGCAGCAAGTCTAGTCTAATTAGTTAGAATGTAATAGAAAAATCTTTCAATTAGAAAGCCCTAGGCATAGCTACTACTAGAAAAAATCCTGGCAAGTTCCCCTTAATAAGGCAAGAATAAGGATTCATTTGGCTCATAATTGTATTGATTAGAACAATTTTCCCGGAATGAGATTAAGTTCTATTATTAGTCTGCAACTCGATTTTTCCAGTCTCTTTACTCCCTCTTCTTTTGAAACTAGACTGCAACATGCAAAAATGGGGAAAAAACAAGACTTAACGTAACGGGACTGTTATTCTATTATGAAATTGAAACATAGATGGAATAGCTTCCAACTAAAGAGGAATACCAGAGACGAGCAGTTCTTTTGCACGCCGAACCATTGCCTAGTGCCAGGCAACTAGAAAGATAAATGATGCAACTTGAGATTACTATGTGCTGGTCTTCCCCATTGGCGAGGCATTCATAAATATCGAACTCTCGTTCTTGATTTCCGAGCTTGCTGAGATTATCGTTCATTGATAGAAAAGAGCCAGTACTTCTTCCCATATGAAAAAAGATTCTCGTTCGTCCTATCAGTCACACATCCACAACCTATACTCTGCAACTCCTAGAGTCGAGACAATAAATGAGTAATTGAAAAAAAACCTATATCCCTATCCCAGATCAAGAGTCGTACTATCTTGTTTGCTCCTTTCTCAGCTACGTGCTAACAAGAAAAAGTGTCGCCGGTCTCGCGATCTATAAATCTCTTCGGAGATGGTGATTAGCATACCCTTTTTTTTAGGGCCTTAGCCTTCCCCTCTTTTTCAATTTTCTTTAGCCTTTATATTCCTAAGACTTTATGGGATATAGTACATGGATAGACTGTCACTCGCCTTCTTGTGTAATAGAAGGGGCAACTCTCTATCCTATCTAAAGAATTCTTTTGGCTATATCCTAACAATAATAGGCTTCACTTACATCTCCCGCTTCGCTCCTTTCACCGATGTCAAAGGTAGTGGACGGATTATCTAAGGCAGGAGCACCCCTTCCTTTTACTAGGTGTGGTCCAAAAGACTCACTAACTTTCTTTCTCTTTCCTTGATCGACTGAGGATTGGGCACTTTCTTACTTGTAGGAATCCATAACATAGAGGCTGCATTGAGACACTTACGGGAATCAATCCAATTCCAGCTACTGATACTGGGCGATAAGCGCCCTCTTACTTGACTCGGACACAGGGCCACACCCATACTCAGTCCGAAACTAGGTGATCAATACCTCATAAAAGGAAAAACAACGAATCATGCTTGTATATAGGCTGAACTATCTTCTTTTTTGCTTATGATATTAAGTGAAGAGTACGAAGGACTTCTTCTACTATGATAAAAAGGGCGAGACCTAATCCTAAATTGGGGTCTGAATCAACCCATCCTTATGCCGCGAAGGATGAGTGTAACGAGGATGCGCAGACGAATGCCCTTAGTTAGCGTAAAGAGACTGTCGGCCAAGTACACCACGGTCCATGCGAGGTAAAATGCTTGAATTGAACTCTTCGGTTAGTGCTGGTAAAGGCTGTTCTACTCTCTTGCTCAACCCTGACTGTTACCGGTTGAGAACCTTCGTTTCACTCTATCCATGTATGAATGATAGCTAGTGACCTGTAGGGATAGAGAACTCAAGATAGGGCTTATTTTATTGGTTAATGCTTCTTGTGATCGAGAGATTCAAATCTAGTGGTGCAAAAACGGAAACCAACCTGTGATGGTAAAGACACATATTTGTCACTAGCAGCACCCATTCATTCCCGTGTAAGGTAAGGTTCCTTCTTTACTGAGGCTGACGCTTGAAAGAAAGGATGATGAGAAGATAAAGACTGATTGCGACAGCTCAACCGGATGAGACATCTCTTATTTACAGAACTGTGCCAACGTGTGCCTACATTGTCAGTCTATTTGATTTACCAGTTCCGGGAAGAGATATTTATTGAATAGAAAGAATGAAACCAGTACCAGCTTATCGCCAACCGTGCTTCCTACCAACTCCGCCAACCCCAGACGGGGATATTGATTTAGCCGCACCTGAACCCGCAACTGCTGCCTCTACTCCGACAGCTACTTCATTTTCTTCTGAATCTGAGCTTGCTTTTTGAATACAGTAAAGGACCTCCCTTGTTCTCGCATTCCTTGCCTTGGCCCGGCCGAGATCAAAGGCTAGTCATCATTAGCTCATTGGCTTGCTTTCTGATAGCTTTCTCCCCGGCTTAGAAGAGTCCACGTTGTACGACTCAAGTGTATAGGTAGAAGTAGCCTTTGTTTACAGACGTAATTGCTTAAGAGAGAAAGAGGGCATTGAAGACATTCGAAGAGAAAGGAAGTTATTCGACGGAATTGAAGAGCCCTACTTGCGCTACCTTAGTTAAGGGAAGAGCCTCGCTGTGTTCATATCGCTCTTGCCTTGAGAAAGAGTGACTGAACCTAAGAGTATTGCTAACAAGGGGTTTACCCTAACCTAAATGTAAGAAATAAGAAAAGACAAACATAGAAGACAAAATAACAAGGGAAATGAACCAAGAAGACAAGAAGAAGAGAACTAGGAAAGATCGCCCTTCTTCTATTCTTATTCTTGCCATGAATTGGCCTGACTCAAAGTCAGGGAAATAATACACTAATGTCAAGCCCTAAGATAGCTGCTATCCTTCATCGAAGGGAAGTGATCATTCAACCCATAATACTAATTGATATCCTTCCTTCTGGTCCTGATCCTAGTTAATAGCATACCTTTCTATCTATGGCATCAAGGTAACCTGGTTTTCAGCTCCTATCCTCGCACCCGCCTTTTCCTTCCAAGACTAGCACATAGGAAGCACGGAGAAGGTAATCCAGATACTCTCTCTATTGTATTCGTCGTAACAGCTCGCTTCATCGCTAACGTGAAACCTTCATCTAGAAACCCAGCTCTTACGCCACTGAGTCTAATTCGTGATTGATTCTCTTATGAATGAGATTCTAGAACCATCTCTCCAAAAGCATCGATCTATTGAAGGGATTCGCCCTACCCATCCAGCCAAGCGACCGGCCACCTTATCAATCACCGGTTGATAGGTTCTACTGGTCACCCTATCATGGTGCAAAGGAACACCCAGGTAGGAATCCAAATCATTGGTAAGAGGAATATTGCTAACAGAACTCAAGATCGTCGCCGTAGAGTCTATTTCGAAAAGTGTACTTTTTTTTGATTCGAAAGGAGGGACAAAGCCCATTACATACGAGTCATGCGAGGCCAGCTAACTCCTATGTAATCATGGTGGAGGTGGGCTTGAAGCCGTACAGGGGGAGAAGAAAAAACAGACAAGCCCCATGGGAGCTGTTGAGCATGAGATGCCAACCAGTCAGCACACTGGTTTCCTTCACGGTGGATGTGGGTGATCACACACGACCATTCCTGATTAAGAATCTCCCTACAGCGAGTAAGTAGAGCAAAATTAGGATTCTATGCGGAGCTTTCTGCAAAGCTTGAACCACTGCTAAAGAGTCAGATTCTAGGCAAACAACACGAAATCCATGATCCCAAACCCACCAAAGACCGTTTTAATCGCGGATAAGACCGCCAGCAGTAGCCATACCTGGGCACCCCAGCGCGCTCCCGTCACAATTTCTTTTCACTGACCCACTCTAGGAGGGGACCATCTCACCAGGACCTCATGTCTACCATTAATCTTGTTCACTAACAGATATTCTCGAGCTGCTTCCTGTGCGTGAAAAAGAATTATGGAGATCGGTTTCTCAGGCCAAGTTGCCTCATCTTTAAAAACTACCTCACATCGCCAGCGCCAGATACTCCACGTCGCCTGGGCAAAAAACGTCGACCATGGGACATTACGAAAATCATCTCGCAGTTTTCAATTACTGCGCAGCCAGTCGTGCAAGCTAGAGCTGAAGAATTCGTGGCGACGAGCATTGGGCACCACATTACACCGGATTCGACGAGAGAACTCACAGTCCCTTAGAAGGTGGATAATCGTCTCCGGTTGCCGGCGACAGCGAGGGCAGCCATTCTCCACTGAAAGCTGGCGTCTACAACGCTCCTCATTAGTCATTCTTTTCCCATGAGCAGCAAGCCATAAGAAGTTGCTGATCTTAGGAGGACAAGCCAGAGCCCATATGATTTTCCATAAAGGATCAACATGAGGAAGAGAAGGAGTCGAAAGGTGATGATAAGCAGATTTGACAGTGAACTGCCCATCACCAGTAAAGCCCCAACGAGGGAAATCTTCAACCTCACTGTCGACATTGAGCCAAACTGAGTGGAAGAGAGTGAAAACATCAGTGCCCAGCCATGTATGAAGCAAATTCCAATCCCACCCCAACGGAGTATAATAAGAACATACTCTTTTCTGTAATTCAGATTCCGGAACGACAGAGATAGCTTTGCTCAATAGAGGACCTTCTCCTAGCCAATGGTCAATCCAAAACCGTGTACGCCTTCCATTAGATAGAAACATTCCAGCGCAGACCTTTCTGAACAATTTGGCGACCAGACACAATAGAACGCCATGTGTGTGACACACGAGGCCCCTGTTTATACTGCAAAAAATCCACACTCTTCAGATATTTGGCTCTCATGATACGAGCCCAAAGAGCATCCTCCCCAGTGACCAAACGCCAAGCAAGCTTGCCTAGAAGTGCTTCGTTCATATGACGAGAATCTTTAAGGCCCAGTCCTCCTTCCTTCTTAGAACGGCACACCGATTCCAAATTAACTAGATGGATTTTCCTTGCTTCCGCAGTGCTGCCCCAAAGGAAACCTCGACTCCGTTTATCAACCTCGTCACAAACTCCACGCGGGAGCTTCGAAGATTGCATTGAGTACACCGGAAGGGCGGAGAGAACAGATTGAGCAAGAGTTGCCTTCCCCGCTCCCGATCATAATTTTGCAGACCAACCATGGAGCTTCTCGTTCACTTGCTGCACAATATAAGAGTACGTGGCCTTAGTCACCCGAGAATGAAGGAGAGGAACTCTGAAGATGAAGAAGAGGAAAACACTGCTTATTCGAGTAAAGGGAATATATCAGGGGCCTGTGGATCCCCCTTCTAGGCTATTGCTATGCAAGGTGACGATCCGGAAAGGGTCCTATCTCTTTCTGGAAAAGATCTCAGCAATGGCAGTCAGCATGGGCGGGCCCCCTATGACAAAGGTAAAGAAAACCTATCAACCAAGCATCCTAGTACTCAATACTCAAAGCAATGCATTTCCTGATTGTGTAAACCAAGTTCATAACACAATTCTTTAGAATATGGTAATAAAAAGGCTTTCACAGACTTACTTGTTACGTCAGTTAGATTGCTATGGGTTCTTTGACAGATTGAAGAGAGTAGTCCCGTGAGCGCGGAGCTCCTCTGAAAATCGACCTCGTGTGCTAAAAGAATAGGACTCAAAACTAGACCTAAAAGAAAAAAAGCATCCGTTGGCTTCTTCCTTATGTATCTCATCTCATGTTGTAAAGGATAGAACCAATTGAATTTTCCCTTGATAAAGAATAAATGGAACAAGGCCCGGTAAGTCAAGAATTCAGACTTGTTTGCTAGAAGAAGGCTAGTAAGGTGGAGAAAAAAGAAAGATAGCAATACCTAGTAAGTATCGGTCATAATCCATTTGAAAAGAAGGACTCGTTAGAGACTAGACTTCTAATGCTTGTCAAGCTTGCATGAGCAAGGCGAAGATGGGAGTTAGGCAGCGAGCGGAAAAAGAAAGTATACTAAATCGAATCTCTGAAAGCTATAGATTGACTCAACTTCGTTGCCTTACCTAAGTTGGGAAATTGAAACATTATTAGCATAACCAAGCGGACAATGACTTTTTTCAATTCCCAAGAACTAGAGACGGGCAAGCGCTAGTGCTTTTGCTCATACAGCCTTTCCTACCGAGGTGAGTAAGCTAGAGCTCCCTCCTTGATTCCATTCTCTTTTTCTTTGGTTTTTCGCTTCTGAACCGTCATCCACAATGCTTCTCTCGCTATCCTATTTCATTCCTTCTATCGTTGCGTGCCATCGTTAACACTTTTGAGACTCTTAATAAGGGAATGAGCTCATCCACCAAAATAGTTCTTCTGATTTGGGAAACTACAGCTATCTTGTAGTTCCTATTATTCACGGAAGACTTACTAAGAATGGCTAGAGGTCACAATCTTGTAAAAGGTAGGTCCGGGCCATAGTCGCTAGGAAATGGAATTGGCTGAGTTTATCAACTCAGGTGACGTTAAGTATACTGAATTGATAGACGATTGGGGACGTTTAGTCCGGCTTTGTTGCGTCACTCTTAATTGGAAAGGTTTCCGTCTCATATAGCAACCAAACCTTACGAGAGCATTTTCGCTAATAAACAAGATCTCAAAAAACACTTTTTGCATCTGGCCCATAGCAAAAACTTACTCGATCGTTTTCCCTAAGCAACTCGATCTCCATTTTCTATTTTTGCATCCAGCCCATAGCAAAACCAAGCAAAATTGGAAGATTTGACTGTCGATTCTAAGCTTCAATTGGCTGACAACGATTTTGACCGGTGAAATGAAAAGGTAGTTATTTATCTCGGTTGATCCACTAGGGAAATGACACTAGCAAGGTTTTTCCATGGGTGAGTTGCAAACTTTGAACATTTCGATTCGTCTTCATTCTGAACCTTCATGACGTTTGTAAGATGCTCGACCTGCGGAAACGTTAGTTGGCTTAGTCGTCAGACTAAGGAGGGGGTAACGATGATCATTCTGAACCTTTCGTAAGGCAGTAAATGGTGCCTCATTGAATAAGATTTCTGTTCCCCTTGGTCTAATTCCACGCCTTATGACAAAGGAAAGATCAGGATTTGCTGACTCTACCATATCGAGTAGATCAGAATTGGGGAACATCAGATCCCGACTAAGGTAAGGCAGCACTGAGGTAGATGCAAGGTGATCGACGAAGAGTGCTTGCTAACTAACTTAGTAAGAAGGAGCACTATCTCTGAATGTAATAATCTCGCTATTCAAATGGCTTATCTATCAGCATGTTTTAGGGTGAGGGACGAGTAAATAGACGAAGCTATAGTAGTAAGCCCTATTCTATGGAGGAGGTGACTTTCTTGGCACCTTTTATTAGCTTGCTTACTTAGTTCATTCATCTAGTCTTCTAATAGTTTTCCATGAAGCAGGTATTGGAGGTGTTTACCGCTGGATCAATGGGGAATGGATTATGGGATTTCAGGCTCACGTGGGTAGCAGTCCGATTTGGACGGCTGAGCTTTTTTCTTCCTACCTTGCCTTGAATGCTGGAAATGGTTTGCTTGAGGAACTTGTATTGGCATAGGCGGCTTCTTGGTCTTGCATAAGTCTAAGGGAAGGATACCAATAGTTGGGATACGTGACGTTTAAGGGATTGGATTTGGCTGTCGATCCTTAAGGAAAGGAATAAGAAATACTGCACCCTAACGGCACCTGGAGACAGAGCTGATAGCTTCAAGGATTATCCTCCATAGGCGCCGCTGGTGCTTAGTTTAGAAGCTATAAAAGATTATCAGGCTTCTCATCCGATTGAGGTTTAGAATAAAGTGAGATCTTAATCGATTTTTCGAAGAGATGAGTCGATAGACAATTGGATAGAGAGATAGCAACTAAGACAGTTTGTTTGATTTCACTGGCTTATCTTATTTCGGGATGAGAATAAAGGGGAATAGGATATTCTAGACTTATCTATACTTATGAAGGGATAGAACAAGACAAGAGAGTATAGAAAGATTGAGCTAGCTACAAGGCCTCAGATTGAACGAAAACAAGAAGGTCTTAGGAGCCTCTAGTTAGAATCTTACTATCTCCCATGTTATAAATGCCAATCAATGCCAAAAGAAAGGTATATCAGCAGGCCACTATCTGTGGGTGTCGTTCTTGGTCTTGCTTCTGATCTGGGTCCTTCTTTTCTAAGTCGGTTTGCTTAGTTCAACCCGTAATAGTAATTGCATGACTTTCTGATTAAAGCTTAGACTTCTCTACCTACTTTCTCTGGGGATGGGGATGAAAGGGATGGAAGCATATAAGTTGCACAAGTTTCTGTAGCGACTGTGTTAATTGGGTCTTTCTTATCGTATTGTGCGAGGAAAGGAGAAGTTGCTAGGTTATAGTAAATAAGACCTGTAATAAGATATCCAGTAAAGGTAGCAAGTAGCTTAAGCTTATGGTAGGGTGTCTCAGTCATTAGCGTGAGCTTGAACTTTGTTTTTTCTTGACTTTTTTTCCTTTCCTTTGTTTGATAGCCCCTTTTATATAGGGAGCGGAGATTTAGACCCAAAATAAAAAAGGGATCAATGAAGGTCTATGGCACTAAGGCTAGTCTGGTCAACACTAGACAGGCTGAACTCTATCTAGTAGGGACCATATCAGAAGTCAAGACTGAACCTAAATTCTATTATTCAATGTTGAATGGAAAGAAAGACTGTGGATAGAGGTAGAATAGCTTGTCAATTCACATCAAACTTGAAAGCTCAATATATTCGACTTTGGACCGCCAATACATACCTTTACTTGTTGCAGCTATGTTAATCCCGGCCAGTCGGCTAGGCAACAATAAAAGAAAAGAAGAGTGGTGATGAGATTCACTCATTCTGAGAGCTCTTTATCAAAACCCTAGAGTCCTATTTCTGTGAAATAAATGAATTCAATCCATCACTAAATAATGGCACTCGGAAGGCCACATCAGAGATGATTTTAAGCCTTTTGTTCGTCTTTAAGTCTCCACTCCATCTATCATAAATCAATTTCAAAATGAGATTTTCTGTAGGCATTGAAAGCCTTTATCCATGCCATGGTGCACTCATACATATAGGGGAGAAATGGCTGTGGGCTAATCGATCTACGATGGTGTGGCGCAAGGGAGCTTTTTTAAGGAAGGTTATGGTTATTGCCCGGGAGCATAGGCGCTAACTTTAACATTAAGCATAGGCGCTAACTTTAACATTAAGTAAATCGTGAATTGTGCTAATTCCAGTGCTTTTTTTTATGGCATCTCTTATTTCTTTTCAGCATCCTAAGACCTTTTTTGAAGTCCCTTAAAGAAAGAGGCATTTTACCATTTCTCCGCTTGCGAGCGGTTTTGAGAATTTTCCCCGGAGTCCTTACCCGACTTTTTGACTTTTTGAATATCCGTTCTATCCGTCTTTTTGTCGAGAACGCGCATCTGGACAAGGTGCTCACAAGAAAAGCATTCAGTCTATCGGAGTGCTAATCCCCAAATCCTTTACCTTTAGTACGATAATAATCTGAATTCCTCTCACGTAAGGCTTAGCCTTTTAATTGGGACAATACAAGAGTAGACCAGGACAGATATGGCATGGCTTACGGTACGCTATTTAGTGCTTCTTTCTCTTTCCTAAAGAAAGATAACCATTATTTAAACCAAGTCAAAAGGATGGAGTTATCATTCTATCCATTTCATAAGAGAAAGAAAGGACTTTCTTGATCAAACTGCTTTCTTCAGCCTCTGTTGAATATTCAACAGTCATGCCTTTCCCAGTTCCGTTTCCAGACTCTGTAGGTAGTGAGACGTATAATCCACTCATTCTGAGCCTTAGACTGATTAATCATTACTATTGAGGGTCCGAAGGAGACATGGCTCGATACGGTAAGGGCTTCCTCCCAGTAAAGATAAGAAAGCAAGATCCTAAAAATTTTCAGGCCAACATTTAGCTATTGGTGCTTGCTTTGGTCCTACTATTATAGTCGGATCTGGAACGATCTCGAGATTCAAATCTAGTGGTGCCTTCTCAACCTGTGACGAAAGATAACATAAGACAGAGGAAATCCAAAGCACATAGGAGAGAGCCCTTACTTTAGAGCTGCTCCACTTCGAGCATTCGGGGAATAGTCTCTCTACACCAGTGATGAAAGGAAGAAAGAGTGATTGATTGACTGAGAGATTGAATACTTTCCCAATTCACAAATACAGATATACTGTGCCCCTCTACAAGTCAAGGAGTTTAGAATGGAAAGTTTGGAGATAGCTAGACATAGATTTAGGTACTTTTCCATGAGCTAAGTATCACCCATAATGCTGAACCACTATATTTGCTATTTTCGTCGAGATTGGGTTCCCGATCGGGGTTCTTGCTATCCCTCTTAATGGCTAATGAGCTATCTATCCTTCATGAATTCAGGATTTCTTAGTAAAACTTCCTTCTTGATCGCACTAGGTATTTGCATCACTCCTATTCTTTAATTGGTTGCAAGCGCTTCCTCAATCTAAGCTCAAAATAGGAAGACTCTCTTTTCTGAGCGAAGTATTTGGATAGTTCTTCTTCGAATTCGGATTATGAAATGAATGAAATGCATAAAGAGTCCTTTTCCTTCTGCTGCTTTGTTCTAATTGTTGCTTGCCTTTTAGCTAGGAACAGAGCTAAAGCCAGTCCTTAAAAGGGGGAGTACTCCGTTAGGATTGTTCTCTGCAACTCGGGAACATTCAATGTTGTAGGACTCGCTATCATATTTCTTTCTATTTAGATTATTGACTTATCATCTTTAAGACAACTGGTGATTGGAAAACCAAAGAGTAGAAGGTCATTCCCTACCCATCAGTATCTGGAAGATATCAGCCTAAAGTTAAGACGGATTACTTTCTTCAATTATATGTCGAGGACGAAGAATCAGTTGAGTTTGCTGACGCATTGGCCACACTAGCTTCCATGATCAGTAGAAGTTCAATGCGAGTCGATGAATCGGATTTTTTTCAGTGTGAAGAAGAGTCATGCGAGGGCTAATCAAGCACAGCTAAATAGTATAGTAGTAAGATTCAAAAAGAAAAAAGAAAAGAAAATCAAGGCTTCCAACGTCCGTAAGAACGTTCTAGGAAGTTGGGCCGAAACTATAGGATTTTACCCCATTTCCTGTCTACCTCTCTTCATCCTTAGTTTTCGGAAAAGTAGAGACTTAGCTTTAGCCGCTTCACCTGAATAAGAGGCTTGAATAAGTAAGAGTACCTGAGACAATAGGAAAATGAATATAAATGCAAGAAAAAGAGGAAACTTCACATCAAGCCCTGAATATAGCGAGACAGAGAAAAGATATGGCACCCCGAAAAGGAAGGTAGCAGCTGCTTCAAAGCAGCGAAAGAGAGGGATAGCCAGATAGAAATCAATTATTGAACTCCCATATTTATTCTTTTGATTCTGCTTCCCCCTTCGTTTTGCCTTATCTTCCAAAGTAAAAGGACCCCTGTCTCGGCCGATCAGCTTATTTGGTTTGGTAATGGAATCAATAGCTTGCCCCAAGAAAGAAGGGATATAGCTAGCCTTGGAGGACTATGATAGGGCCGGACTGCGGCTCCCACTCCTTCTACAATTGACTTAGGCGCCACCTTCCCTATTGTTGGAAAAGGAAGACTAATCTTCTAGTGATAGTTCCGGAAAGAGGATTCCTCTAGTACAGGACTGCTGACTTGCTGGTACCTATTTAAGCTAAAACAAGGCCTAAGACCAATGATTCAGGAAAAGAAGCTTCGGCTAGCTTTCATCGGAAAGAAAGACTGCAAGCGAGAGCGAATCGAAGTAAGGAAGCGGCGATCATTAGATAAATGAAACTTCCTTCTATTTTGACAGGGGTTGAGGTGCGAAGCTAGTTCCTTCCCGAGTAAGTATCTATTAATGTATGTAAGGTAGCCGTAGTCAGAACGAACTGACTGAGAATGAACTAGCGGCTGAACACGGGGGAGAAGAAGTTCTTAGGTCACCATACTTTAGCCGATCCGATGGAGGACTCTTAGACTACGTACCTATTGCAATTCCTATGGGCTTGGCTTAAACCATTGATCAGCCATTACTACGACCGGGAACTGAAAGCGAGGAAAGGGTACGAGAAGAGAATTCATAGCCTAACTGTATAATAGTACCGATGAAAGATACCTTGAACGCACTGAACGCAATAAAATGAGATTCACATAATATATATACTATATATCTATTTATTAAGAAGCCTAAATCCTTATTTGGGAATGAGGCAATGAAGGAAATTCCCCGGTTTTAGCTCGGTAAACTCGCTCCTTCCAACAGCTCTTTGAAGCCCACTCCTCCAGACACAATATCTTCCAGCCAAGACTAATGGACTTTCGGCCATCACCTTCTCTCAGACAAGACGCTTCGAATTTCGTTGAACCAGTACGTCATGCTCCAATCCGAATAGTTATCTTCTCAAAGCCTCTCCCAAAAAGTCACTTTGTTTCCTCTTCCATTTCTAGGATTCTGTGGGTAATCGGAGGAATAGATCAATATGGTATGATTCATGTCTCTTTCCCTCCCGGGAAGAAAGGACTTGTATCGTTGAATTTGAGGGCTAAACACGCCTCACACTAAGGCTCACACTAAGGGCGTGCTAATGTGGATAAGAGGAGGGACAGCTCAGTTGAGTATTATACATTCTGACCCGTGAGATTGAGTCAATTTATGCGATCAAGAGCCTGACCTAACCTATTCTAAATTCTTCTTTCATAAGGATCTTACGTGCATCCCGGTTGGCTGGCTTAGAAGCGGATCGATCGGTTTTTTCTAATAGAGACGGTTCTCAGCAAAGAAAAGAGATTCGTTTCCAACTCTATGGATTTCTTCAGAAATGAAAAGTCTTCCAGTCCCACTACGAGGAAAAAGTATAAACATAGGGCTTGGCCTATTCACTATGGAGCAGCAGTTACTGAGTTGTATGATAAAGCATTTGTTCAATCTTGCATATCATACCGTAAATCCCCTATGGATTTTTCTAGTGAGTCAGGTTCAAAGCAAGAAAATGCCGGTGCTTTACTCTACAAAAAATCGTTTAGATAGTATCGGAAAGATCTAGGTTTCATACTAAGGTAGCAAAGTCAAATATGCATTCTAGAGTAGAATATACTAATCCTTCGAGATTCATGCTTAAGGCATACGGGCTGAGTGCTAACGATGGTCTCGCTCAAAATTAAGCCCTAAAGTTCTTACTAAGATAAGAGAAAGGTGTGAAAAGTAGGTAGTTACGCGAGAGAGGTGAAGTAATATATCATCCTAAAAAAGGCTTTCTCAGTGATATAGATTCGATTTACTACTCTGACTCTAACCTCAGCCTTTGCTTAGGAGCTTATAATGTGGATTTTCAATTCCTAAGGCTTGCGCTACTACTGCACCTAGCATGATGAAAAGTTAGATGGCTTTACTATATGGTCGTAGTGCGTTGAGCCCTAAGGGGTTCGTTCGAAGGGGCTTTCTTTCGGTAGGGTGAGGCGCGAACGAAACGAAAGGGGACGAATAAAGTGAGGTACCGAAGGCAATGCAATTGGGGTGAAGAATGAAATGAAGTGTTAACTGATTGGGGTGAGTTGTAAGAAGAATGAAGAGTGTTAAGGATGATTGAGATAAGGCGATGTAGAGTTTAGAAACTATGAGTATTCAATCACAACGATTTGGATGAAGCAAGGAGAAGGAGTTGGGGTCGTTAGACACTGATTATATAGCACAATATGAAATGGATTACTTAGAAATTGCGATAGAAAGTATCGTAAGATTTTTATACGATTTCTTTCAATAAGACGAACACTTTGCTTGAAAGACCTCCTTTTTTCAATTAGGATCCAACCACTAAATGATCACTCTCCTTCCTAGCCAAGGAATCCAACAACTATAGAAAATAGAAAGTAGAACCTTTCACTAAGGAACTTGCATTCAATCCCCTTGGGCGAGCACTAGCGGCTGTTGTTAGGATACGTCTGCTCCTTGAAGACTTTTTCCCACTTCCTAAGGTGGATCTCTTCTTCTTTTCCTAAATTCATTGGTAATGGCACTGTCAGAGCTACCTTCCACTTCTACTGAGAAGCGCGGCTAATAAAGAAGACTTTTCCAATCAAATTCCATTTCAATTTCCGGCCAGTACTTATCGAGCGCTTACAAGATTCTATTTGGAATATATATTAAGGCGCGGTAGCGGACATCTCTGATTTTTGCTATCCAGATATGGGGCTGCAAGGCCTATTGACTTAGTTTGGCATCTTGGTTGGATCAAAGATTCGTCTATTTTCTTTGTTTAGAAAAAGAAAGGCACTGAAAGTGAGGTAAGAATCAAAGAAGGAAGAAAGAGTCACATCTTATTCATCTCGCAACTCTCTCAGAATATCTTTTGAATTCTCGCTCTAACCACAATTGCAACTCTAACGGTAAGACAGTAAGTCACAACAGATTCTCGTGAGAAAGAACCCTAACTCTTGACTCTCATTGGTACTTAGATATCCCTCCTACGCCGTCTAGTATGTCCTTTCTACTTCAATCGCCCGCATCCTTTTCTTTCAAAGTCAAACCTGTAACATTCATACCTCAATCCCTCCTGCCTGCCAGAAAGCGCATCTATCTCTTTTAGGCTCCTGGCTATTGATGCCATCTTCATTCCCTCCCTAAGACAGGGGTTATTCCCATTCAGTCTAATCCTCTTCTCATGTGTCAAGGTTTCTCAATCCCTTTTGAGTCAGATGTGGCATTGCTGATCGAGAGCAGTTGTCCTATCTACTACAATTATCCCTGCTCTTCGCCCGTCGCTCATGTGTTAAGCCATGTCTTAAGCCTAGTGCCATCCCATATCTGACTTCCTTTCCCTCCCGCTCTGATCCAGCAACCCCTCCTCTTTGAATGCCTACAGATAGGTTTAGTTAGCCTTTTCTGCCGACTAGCGGATGTGGCATATATTTCTATTCTAAATACCCGGACCCTTATCCTTCCTGCTGATCTATCTATGCCTTATCCTATTGCTACTGCGACTGGTAATTGGCATTTTTCTTCTTCAAGTGCCACAGTCGATTCGTTTGAACAAGACATTCTAGCAACCTACTGCCAAGACCAATTGGCAAGGAACCCTCCTACCCACTACCAGCAGCCCGCTTTCGCGCCTCCAATCCCAGCTCTAGGTTGATTCGAGAAAGAGTCAGAGGGCATTCGTGACCAACCTAAGAGACACCAATCCAAACCTCCCTCTCTCTGTTCTACGAAGAACTCCCTACTGTTCGTGTGCACAAGCTATTTGTCCAATTCCGGACACTGTAAGAACCGATTCTCTTGAGGATATCAGTTTGAAGGACTGGGCTATATCCTCTCCCTAAACCCTCTGCCCCCCACTTGTACCCCTCATTTAGGCTCATTTAGGGAGTACTCGTTCATAATGCACCGGTTATGCGAGACATTCCCTTTCGGGTTCCCTTAGGGGCTATTACACTCAGGTTTCCCCTAAGTCGCCACCCCATTTGACTACTACTTTCTATTGAAGTCATCCTAGTAAGATGGCATCTCAAATCAAAGAAAGCACACTCTCCAACTCATTATTCGTTGCCTGTTCCGATGGGAAGCCTAAGCAAAGAGCACTTTGCAGCTCATTCACTCAAGAGAAAGGAGCTATTACCAGGGTTAGGTCCACTAAGAGAAAGAAGGAGAGTTCGAGATTCAATTAAGAGTAAGAGAGAAATCAGCCCGCTTCGCGCGTCCTACTAGCACCTGATTAGCAACCTATCCACAAAGACAGTAAGTCAAAGTCATGTACTATATTACAATCCATTAGAGAATGCCCCGGTGTGCTGTCGAACTAAGCTAGCGGAAAATCCGTTTCTTTTTTCCTAATCCTATCTTTACTAGGCAAAAGTATAGGCTAGTAAGGTGCGAGTGAAGCAAAGGTGACGAAGTATACTCCTTCCCCCACCAGAGTTGTGAAAGTCAGCGATTATCATACCTTCTAACAACTCAAATAATTC
Source organism: Hypseocharis bilobata (assembly GCA_036898025.1). Classification (NCBI taxonomy): domain Eukaryota; kingdom Viridiplantae; phylum Streptophyta; class Magnoliopsida; order Geraniales; family Geraniaceae; genus Hypseocharis; species Hypseocharis bilobata. Next base: position 44,922 of record JAYMTT010000021.1, read on the forward strand.
GAAACCCTTATACTGTCTACTAAGTAACTAAGCCTTCCTTATAACTGAGATATTCCATAATCTTCGTTCTGTTGAACGTTGCTACTTAGGCATCCGACGCGCAAAATGCTTCTCTTCGTACCAGAGTAATACCTCACAACTCAGTGACTTACTTTTCTTGGTCTTACGACTAAGCTTGTTCAAATCCCGATTACTTTCCTTGAGGAATAGTATAACACAAACAAAACTTTCCATTAGTATATTCCCAAAGATATCCCCTATCTTATTCCAGCACGAGACTCACTCCTAATGCGCCTAGGCATGGGTGATCTGCCAGGGGGTGCCCTAAATTAGTGCCATTTCATCTTCTTCAGGGCCCTTTTCCTATTCGACTTATGAAAGTCTGAAACAACGGATTTGAGAGTTTATTCAGCGCAATCACCAACGTCTCTTTACTTGTACGGGCGAAGTCTTCACCCGATCTCGATCTATAATCTCCAGTCAGTTCGTTCGGAAGCCTCCATATAAGAAATCCCGGTTCCAGTAAGTATACTTTATATGGAAATTTTATATCGATATAGAAGGTAGACCTCGATCCTGCGGGTGGTCTAAGGTGCTAAATGCATGGCAGGGTTGGTGTGGCCACTTATAGAGTATACCATACCTTAAGGGAAAAGGGGCTCTTTACCATCGAATGATAGATAGCACAAGAATGTCAAGCTGTGAGAACCATTCAATACCACAATGGTGAAATTAAGCTGAAGTGAAGGAATGGTAAGTAGAAGAAGGGGCAGTCAAGCTAGTCTAATCCCCGGCGTATCCATATGATGGTCGGTCTGGTCTCATCCCGAGTTGTGCAGTGCAAAGCATATTCTATTAGATTATTGTATTACCGGCTTACAGCAAGAAAGGAAGCGAAAGATGTCATGTATAGCTAATTGTCACGGCCTTGGGCCTTTCCAAGCCAAGCGTGCGGCCTTAGGCAGTTTGCACCCCGCGTGCTACACCTAAGTAAGCCTTCAAGTGTGAGCCAAGAGAACTTAGCAAAGCTAGCGAGCTAGCTAACAAGACGATCAAGAGGGTTAGAATAATACTGGGTCGATAGACTTTGGGAGCGAAGAATGAGTTGGGGTGAATGAGAGCTTTGTATTAAGACTTAAGAGAGCTTACAAGGCTTGATGGTTTGGGCCACATGCGCCCCTCTCTTCGGCCTTCTGAAGACAACAACTCTACCCATCCTCAGGCGAACTCGTTGGCCTCTTACACATTTCATCTCTTAGAATCGTTTTTTCTGCTGCTCACACTGCATTTTTGACGGCCATCTCTAAAACGGATGAGCCTAAATATTTTTCTCAAGCAGTCCAACATTCCCATTGGAGAGATGCGATGGCCAAAGAAATTTCAGCTCTTGAGGCAAAGCACACTTGGGTTTTAGCGCCTCTATGGCTATTGATTCAAAATGGGTGTACAAAATCAAGTACAACCCTGATGGTACTGTGGAGCGGGCGCGTCTTGTGGCTAAGGCTTTTACCCAAATTGGTGGGGTCGATTTCCATGAGACTTTCGCGCCGGTTGCCAAATTGGTCACCGTTCGCTGCTTACTCGCTGTTGCCTCAGTTCGAGGCTGGGAACTTCATCAATTTCATTTGATGTCAACAACGCATTTCTGCATGGCGATCTGGATGAGGGTAGTTTACGCCTCAAGCTTTTTATCGACAGGGGGAGCATCGTGTCTGTCGACTCTTGAAATCACTCTATGGACTCAAAGAGGCTTCACGTAATTGGTACCAGAAGTTAACCAATGCACTCTTAGCCAAGGGATATGGTCAGTCTCATGCCGATCACTCTTTGTTTACATACAGTCACGATGCATCTTTTGTTGCTGTTCTTATATATGTTGATCGTAACTGGTAATGATCCTGATAAGATCTCTGAGCTTAAGCATTACTTGGATGATCCGATTCAAGATCAAAGATCTAGGGAAATGAAACTTCCTTGCCTCGGGATTGAGCGTTCTGCAGCCGGGATAGCAATTAGCCAGCACAAGTATGTCTTGGACATTCTTTCTGACGGATATTGGCAAGTAAGCCCGCTTCGACTCGTATGGACCAGCATCAGCCCCGACGATGGGACGTTCAGATCCGGACCAATATCGACGTGGGTCCTCTCTTATATTTGACTATTACACGTCTTGACATTTGCTATGCTGTCCATGTTCTCAGTCAGTTCATGCATCAGCCTCGACTCATCTGGATGCTGCCTGAAGAGTTCTTCGATACTTGAAGCGATCACCAGGACTTGGACTTTGATTTCCTGCCACCAGCTCCCTTTCTCTCCGTGCTTATTGTGATGCTGATTGTAAGGCTATCCCACCACTCGTCCACCACTGGAAACCTTTTTTATCTTGGATCATCACCCATCTCTTGGCCTTCCAAGAAAGAGTCGGTAGTTTCCCGTTCTTCTGCTGAGGCAGAATATCGAGCAATGGCAGTCAGTCACGTCTAGTGAAATTGTTTGGCTGGTACGTTTACTTGCGGATTGACAGGTTCCTCACTCTCATCCAGTTACTTTGTACTGTGACAGTAAGTCCGCCATCCACATTGCAGCCAATCCAGTCTTTCATCTGGCTAACATACTAGACTCTCTTTGAGCCTCCAAAATGACCTTCTTGGCCGACTTACTTAGGTAAAAGAAATACATGCAAAATCTTCCCATAAATAAGAAATGAGCAAATAACCATGCACTTTTAGCAAAATCCATAGACACAGAAAGAACCAAAGCAGGCTATTCATTCGTAAACTCGCTTTCCATCGCAACTACAATGTCATGATAACATACATTGCTTGACCCCTTTTTCTAGAGTCTGGAATACTATACTCCAAGAGCAAAGAAGACTTTACTTTAAGGGATGCCCTACTTTACTTAGCCTAAGTTCTTTTTCACCGGCACTGGACTTGGCTTTCATGATGGGTGAAGGGTTGACCTTACAAGCATCCGGCCTGCTGCCCACATCGTATAGAAGTCAGACTCATCCCAACAAGAAAAAATGAGAGATTGTTCACGAATACTCTACAGAAGAAAGATTACAGAAAAGATCTGGTGCTGGGAGATTGTCCGTACTAATGTACCTCTGCTCTTCGAAAGACTCAAACAAAGTGTACCCGAGTGCTCTACCCTAACTGAGTTAAGCCATAGAGAGCGAGTTCTGAGAAGAAATACACTCGCGAAGCGCTCAAAGAAAGCAATTCAAAGAAGCAGACCCGAGCGGAAGGGAAGAGTCTCAGTAGTGCGGGTTGTTTTCATGGTCTTCTGAGCCTGGGTTTCCGCAATCTGGTTTTTTATGGCCGGGTGCGCATGGAGATTCTAATAGAAGGTGTAAGATAGAGTTTTGGATGGATGCCTTGGAAAACCCAACATGACATGAAGGAATAAGAGCAAGTACGACAAGACAAAGTGAGACGGACAGAGTGAGACTGCTTGGACATGAGCACTAGGAGATCTCGGTGGGGAAACTGACCTTGCTTTAGGTAGCAGCACTGAAAAGCCTGGATATATGGCGAGGAAATGAAAGCCTTACTGCCGGGCCACGACCTAGCTAACTGAATAGTATCTTACAGTCATTATGGGCACCATGATGACGACTACTATAGATAGATATAGAAAGAAGATAAAAAAGAATAGTTACCCACCGGTGGTGCCACTTAGGGATTTCACATTAGTCAATCAAAAAGAAGGCTACTAGGAAGAATAAGAAGTTCACCGATCGATTAAGAAAACGCTACCCTCTGAAAAGCACTCAAAGGAACCCAAACAAAATGGCATGAAGTAAGCAGCCGGTGGGAGTTGCTGTTGACTTTTTCAATCCAGTTGATATAGAGGATAGAAAGACTCAAAAGGCTTTGACCTAGTTTGACTAAGCCAAATCGAAATTGACCTCATTCATTGATTCAAATCCATGTGATAAGGTATCAATCCAAGGGGGTAAAGGCACCTACCTCCGCGATCTATATAGTGACGTCATTTTGAAGATCTTTCAATAGAAACTTTTGAAATTACACTCTGGGATCTTTCCCACGCCATCCGACTCATCCTAGTCAATGTAAAAACCTACCTAAGGCGCGGAGCGAGGAAGTGACCACCTAGTTAGAAAGGCAGCTACGAAATAAAATAGAAAGAAGATGCCTTCTTTTCGTGAGTTTATATCTCACTTTCAGTGTAAGAGAGAAAGAGGAATAGTTCTTCAAAGAAGGGTTCTCGTTGGTCGGTCT